>PVJH01013627.1:0-59735 GCA_004026705.1 Nesogale talazaci
CCTGCCTTGTGATTGGTATGCTGACATTGGTGACTAGACTATGAAATTTAGGTAAATTGTAACTCATGTATGATTTGGTCAGTCTGTGGCCTTGATGGAAGAGCTATTCCATGACATATATGAGCAGTTTATTTATATAAACAGGCAACACCATAAAGGCATTTGTTAAGCATTCGTTAGAGAAGTAGCAAGTGACACAGTATAAAGAAAACAGACAGAAGAAAGCACATAGAAGTAGCAGGAAGAGAAAAGTAGCAACAAACCTTATTAAGACCTATATCATGTGTCAAGTACTCCAACAATGAAGACAACAAGAAGAAAATAAGGGACCCAATTAAAGAGTAAGAAGCGGCATTCACCTAGTTAAAGCCAGTCCTGGGGATGTTGAGAAGAAGTAAGAAGCTGCTTGTGTGATTGGAAGCAGCTGAGAGACCTATTTTGTAGACGAGGGTAACTTTGCCTTACTTACCTGTTTCCTGATTCTGATCCTGAATTGTGGTCTAAATTGTAACTTATTTTTAAATTTTTAAAAATGCTGATAAGGATCTATAAGTTCTGTCTGGTAATGGATCATTGGAACTAATATAAAAATAGGGAGGACTTTGGGAAAGAGCATTTACTTCACAATTGGTAAAATGCTTGCAGAGAGATGTATTTGGTTGTCATCTGATAGGGATCAGGCTTAGACTGACCTTGCTTTATTATTTCCCCCAACATTAGGTTCTAATGACATAATTGAAATTGATATTTCAATTTCTCATCAGCAAAGTATGACATATTTTTTGTTATCTGATATTCTATTTTTTTAATTTCATGGTGCTAATCAATGATCATGAGTAGGGCACAGAGGAAGATGATTAATTCAACTAGAAACATGCTTAGGACAATTAAATTGTACATGGTGTTTGTATGCATCTGAAAAAAAAGAGAGACGGGGTAGGTCTCCTTGTATCTAAAATAATTATTTTAAAAAGAAACAAAAGCTGAAAAATATCTATTTAAAGGTAGAAGAGTAGTGAAATAGAAAGTGGTTTTACACATAGTGTTTTAGGTTGTGTTTTTCAGAGAAGAAAAACAGTGACACATCTATGTCCATAAAGAGAAGAGTGTGTATCAGGAAAGATGGCTCACATAGCTATAATAACAGGTTAACTAAGTCTGCTTCAAGTCTGCTTGGTAGACAGTAGACTAGACACTCTTCTTAAGTGGTGTGCTCCACTGGGACTGAGATGCTGGGAAATTGTAAGATCACAAACTATTGGAGCTGAGTCCACATTGCAGAACAAATGTTATGGCAGGCTGGAGATAGCTCCTAGGATCAGCAGGCAATATTGTAGTCTCCAGGAACATATCCAAGACAGACACAGGATTCAGGCTGCTAAGTAAATGAGAGCACACCAGTGCTTCACAGATTATATATAGATATGAAATAGGTAGCATTTTCAATGATACCTGTACCTTATATTTTGGAGAATCCTGTTCCAGTCAAATTGAAACAAAATATAACTTTAATGAAAACATTCACCTCTCTTTCTGTATGAAATCTCCAAAGAAAAATAATAATAAAACGTGTCCTATTTAATCAAGCTGCCATCCAGTTACTGGTTGACTTCCCTGAGGAATAATCCCATATATTAAACTCAATGTTGGTCTCTGCTTTTGAAAGATTCGACACTCAATTATGATAGTGGCACAGTTGGTCTTGGTGTGTGGAAATGCATGTTTCTGAACCCACTCATACACTCCATCCCTGCCACCATGATGGCTTGGTTCATTTTACCACTGTGAAATGATAGTAGTGACTGAACAATGAGGAGGACTTGTTTCTTCAGTGTTATCCACTTGATTCCTAAATCTTCCTCTCTAGAAGTAAAGCTTTTATGAGCATATAGGTGAGACACAAATATTTTCACTTTTTTTGGCCCATTCAGAGAGGTTTATCCCTTGCTTATTTCCCCAAAGTCTTTTCACCAATTTTACAGTCATGCCATTTCCAAGTTTTTGATCATTCAGCCAAAGCATTGAATATAGTCCATGAATCAGTAAATTGTTACACATCTGGTCATTTCTCACTCCAAACAAAATAAATAGTCAAATATACTGTTCAAGCATAGTGACTTTGGGAAGATTTTCTTTCACCATTGTTCAGAGATGTTCCAGAAAAGGGCGATAGTGATTTTGTTGTACACTTCCATGGTTGTGCTTTCTAATGGTGATTGTACAATTCATCCTGCACAGAACTATTTATAAAACTAAGCATTTGTTTGTACTTTCTCAGTCAACTTAGCGTAAGGACCTCTCCATGATAGCATAGGTTTCAACTCAGAAAGAAAACAATACTTTAACAGATGTGGAGATGGTAGACATTTGGGTAACTTCTTCCTGAAATGTACTTGTATCTTCAGGTCCTTTTCAAGCCTGATCTCACATAGAGCATTTTAATTTAATGATGGAGTGCTGGTGGGCAAGAACAATTGTATAATTCTGTGCAGCAGAAAATAGCAAATTCAGAATGGGCTGCTGAGCTTTCAGGGTGATGCCATGGTCCACAGTGAGACATTCAACCTTGGAAGTGATTGAGGAGCCTTGATTTCCTATTTTGGTGATTCAAGTTTGACAGTCTATATAGATTTATTCAACTTGTGTCCATTAATTTAGTAGGTTGGAAATACATCTTTTTTCACTTCTTCATCTATCCTGTTGAAGAACCCAACACCATAAGAACATAAGACTCCTGAGCTTTTGAGTTTTTACTTTGACTCCACTGCCCATTTCAGAAACTGCATCCACTTTTTCCCTATTAAATACAGCTGTATCACTCCCTTTCCCATGGAGACCAAATACAGCAATCTGGACAGTTCATCAACAGTTCAGACACGTTGCTTATGTTGTTGTTAAGAGCCATGAAGTTTCTATGACCCACTTGGAAACAAAGGAAACAGCAGATCTGGCCCCATGTCATAGTCATGGTTTTTGCTATGTTGGAACCCACTGTTGCAGTTGCTATGCCAATCATTCTTGTCAAGGGTCTTTACCTTTTTCACTGCTTCTCTAGCTATAAAGCAAGATGTCCTGTTCGGAACCCTGTCTCTCCTAATACTCTGCCCAACATATATGAAACAAATCTCACCATCATTGCCCCTAACAAGGATTCTGGTTGTCCTTCTTCCAGGAGAGATTGTGTCATTGTTATCATCCTTTCAGCAGTCCATATCCTTCAAATATTCCTCAGCAGCACTATAATTCAAAGGTATCCATTCTTATTTGATCTTCACTCTTTAGTGTCCAACTTTCACATGCATATGAGACAAAAGAAACTACATGACTTTAGCCAGATGCACCCTAATCCTGAAAGTGACCTATTTGCTCTTGGAAAATAATAAAGACGTCTGGAGCAGGTGAATTATCAAACCCAAAGCCTTTTTTGATCTCCTGACTTCTGCTTCCATGAGAATTGATTGTGGATACCAAAAATGAAATTTTAAAAAAAATCTGTGCTACTTCAATCTTTTCCCCACTTGATTATGATGTTACCTACTTATCCAGTTTTGAACACTTGGGTTTTCTTTATCTTGAGTAATAAGCTATAAAGACAGCTGCAAATCTTGGTCTTTATAAGAAAATATCTCAACTACTCTTCACTTTCACTAAGCAAGATATGTCATCTGAATATTGTTCACTGTTCACATTGACATCCTCCAAATTTATATTTCTAATAATTCACTTTTTCTGTGTTTTTACCCAGCATGTAAATAGTATGTGGGCTGTTAGTCACTTTGTCAGTGGTTCAAAACCACCAAGCTCTACACAGGAGAAAGGTAAGACTTTCTAGTCCTGTAAAGGGTTACAGTTACAGTCTCAGTTTTCAGGGCACAAACAGAGGCTTCATATATCATAGTTTGATATGGTCCTTCTGTTGTAATCAACGGTAACCCAACTCAAACTGAAATAAATATTTCAGTTATTCTACTTGCTTCATTTCCTATCATTTCTTTTGTTTTTTTTCACTGTTTACTTTCACTTCTTAATTATAAACAGTATTTCCAGAGTATTTCTTCTAATCTTACTCCAACCAAAATCACTGCCATTGAAACCACCAGCCATCTCTGAGGGAGAAAGATGGGGCTTTCTTCTCCTGTAACCAGGTACTCTTCTGGAAACTCATTGGGGAGCAATTGCAGAGCAAAGGGCATAGATAGATAAATGAATTTAATTATATATGCACTATATGAATAATTGAAATTGGATAATTTAAAAGAAATACTGAAATTACATTAAAAGTGAAGGACTGATATTAAAATCTCCGCCATTTGTCTTTAAGTTTGTTGTGCTGTGGCAGCTTGCACATTACAGTGATGCTGAGAATTATTGACCAATATTTTATACACCAGCAGTGTCATCCGGGTAACAGATTTCAGTAGGGCTTTCATATTAAGAACAGATCACAAAACAGGAATTTACTTCACTTTAGAAAGACTAACTACTGAAATTTTATTAATATCAGTGGGAAATCTTCAGGTATAATGCCAGAAGATGAACCCCTCACACTTGAAGGTCTTCAGTCTAAAAAATGGTGAAGCGCTGTCTTCCCAAAGTGGAGTCTCCTATAAAGATATAGAACATAAATCTTCCAACTTGCTGATAGATGTGACTCAGAATGAGAATAGACTCTTGCAAACATCAATTACTGATGAGAACATCCAATGTGTGCAGTCTGAGTCTAAGGTAAATGAAATCAGAGGGGGTACCCATCAAAACAAACAGAATTTTTTTAAGGTTATGTGTTCACATTTGGTTTTACAAAACAACCTTCTCACTTGCAAAGTACTCTGTATTACACTTAATGCATTTCTCAAAACTGTAATTACATTCTTGTGAATGTTTTTTCTAATTCATCTGTCTAGAGGGCTGACAGCACCTCCCTCATTTTTCCATTCGCCTCTCCTCCATCAGCAGATAGCTGCTTTTTCATGTCCCTCTTCATCATGAAAGCAAAATGAAGTCCCAGGGAGCAAGGTCAGGTGAATAAAATGAGCTGGCATGATGCTTTTTGCCCAAAACTGGCACAGTGAAATGGCTGCATGAGCAGATGCCTTGTCATGGTGGTGAAACCAGTTCCCCTTCAGCCACAAATCAGACCTTTGTTGTTGCACATTGTTGAGCTATCTTTTCAGAACCTCTCAAGAGAAAACTGAATGAAGAGTCTGACCTGGAGGAACGAACTCCAATTGAACTATAAGATGACATTGTCATCAGTTCAGGAAGCTGATAGATTTCCAAAATGGGATTTATCTTCAATCAACATTTCACCTTTTTTGTAATGAGAAAATCACTTGTATATTTGAATTTTTCACATAGTTACTTCTTTGTAAGCTATATTCAACATCACTGCACTGATTAAAAAGTAATTACTGCTTAAGGTTTCTCTTGTGGTTTCCACAGCTCACATTACTAGTCAAATATCCTAAAATCTAGCAACTACATGATTAATTTCTGAGGAAAGACAAGTTACAAAAACGACTGTGCTTTAAAACTAGTTACTGTTGACAATTAGGTGACTACTTGTTTTAAGACAAATATTTAGGATCATAAGACAGCACTATTTCTGATTATTGGTCATCATTTGATTGCTTCACCCTACTTTGCTAAAGCACCCATATCTTCATTGATCAATTAGTGAAGAAAGTATTGAGGAGGACCACACTGTAAGCACTAATTGTTCTCTGATTGTTGGTTACATTTAAGTGTGAGCTTGAGTTAGTCCAGGTAAACTAGAGAAACAAATGCACAAACTTGCTTATGGATATAAGGAAAAGGCTTAAAAACAAGAGGAATGGGACATTGTGAAAGCATCCCAGCCCAGTTGAAATTCATAAGTCCAATATTAGCCCATATGCCCAATATCAGTCTATAATGTCTCCTTCCGACTCATGAAGTCACAGGCCAGTGGATGCAGAATCCCGGCACTGGCAGGGGTCTCCCCATGACTCCTTGCTTCCAGGGCTCAGGGTCCATCAACAGCATCCAGTGGTGGTAGAAGCAACTCAGCACTGGCAGTGCTCCAAGTGACTTTGCCAGCTTCAGACATCTGGTTCCATCAGGTTAAGACTGTGTGGCTTCTCCTCTGGCTCCTTCAGTTCCTCAGATGCTGCCATCTTATCTTGTCCGTAATTCATTGTCTCTGAGACAAACTCCCAACTATTGGAGAGATAGCTTCTCATCTTCATGATGGAAATATGGCGAGATTTCACAGAAGTCTCAGGAGAGAGCCATGCCCACACGGAGGCCTCATTGGCTACTCAATGCCTATCTCCAGATCAGCAGACTAGACTTCACCCCTACATCTCAATCATGAAATTAACATAAGCACATGACCGCCACAAAGCTCAACATCCATTTGTATGTATAAAGTTTATTATTGATTCCTTGTCTGCTTTAGAGGCTGTTTGCTGAGAAATAATTTAAGTAACCTCAATAAAACATTTGATAATGTTATCAATAGCATCAATCTAGCCAATGGCTTTAATTTTAAAATATTATTGATAAGGTAAATATACATATACAGGAAAGCTGTATTATATTAAACTACAAGGGCTGTTTGCTTATACAAGTAAAACTCTTGTATGACTGAACAATGTTTAAGAACTTAATAAGGATTGAGCTAGAAAAGAGGAACCAATTACCAGGTTCTACATATAACCTACTCTCTGAGGTATAGAAAATAGACAAGTGGGTAATGGATGAAGAGAGACATTAGACAGTGCAAGATATGGCAAAATAATAATAATTTATAAGTTATCATTGGCTCAAAAGGGAGGGAAGTTTGGAGAGGGAGCAGAAAAACGAGGAGCAGATACCAAGGGCTCAAGTAGAAAGCAAATGTTTTGAGAATGATGGTGGCAACACATGTACAAATGTGCTTTACATAATGAATGAATGTATGGATTGTGATAAGAATTGTATGAGCCCCCCAAAATATGATATTAAAAAAGAACATTAAGGCTAAAAAAGGAGAACACAAGTATAAAGTCACAAAAAGGAATCACACCTTGTAACTTAAGGGTTGAAATTAATAAAATCTATGACCAGAAAATGGAATTGAATTAGGGGGTAAATGCTAAAAAAAATAAAGCAGTTTGCAGAAGATGTGGTAATATTAAAATCCCCCAAATCCATTGGGGTATTAAGCCTCTTAATGTGCATTCCATCTTTATTGAACTCCCACAAGTCATTGAGTAGGGATATGAATAGTGTTCTCCTCAGACAGAGTGCATTAAAAAGGAGATTATTGCAGCTATACAAGGAGAACTCCTCAAAAAAACCAAGAATGGGAAAAAACTCTGCTAGGCAGAGTTTTCATAGTACACATACTGGATAAGAATCGAACAACTCACTCTGAGTAATTGCACCAAGTGAGATCACCAGGGCAGGCATTCTCTGGTCACAATGAATTTTTTCATGAAAGTAGTTTTGCTAGAACCTCATCTTTTGTGATGATCAATTAGTGAGAATAGAAAGCAGCTATGAAATTTGGTTTCCTGCTCAGGGAAAATGCCGCAAAAACTGATCTTGAACACAGCTTTCAAGGACAACACTATGGGGAAAACTAAAGTGGACAAATCGTTTTCTCATTTCCAAAAAGGTAAAATATTGATTGATGATATACCTCATTCTAGATGTCTGTCAACTCCCCAAATGATGAAAATGTCCACACAATTCATGCACTTGTGCTTGAACCATTGAAGAGCTTGGGGATTTATCTGAATTATTTTGGAGTTCCGTTCAGCTAATTTTAACATAAGATTTTTTAATAAGAAGGGTCACTGTGAAGTGTGTGCCCCATGTTCTGACTGGGCAGGAAAAAGAGAATCATGTGGAAACACCATGATTTGAAAGAACAGCTCTCAAGTGACCTGAACTTTTCCCCAAGACTATTACTGGTCAGGAGATGTGGCGCTATGCTTATGGCCCTGAAAACAAACACTGGTCAAGGCAGTGGAAAACACCATGGACATCTCAAAAAAACTTTATCAAGATCAGCAAAAGGTTCATTTGTTATCTTGAAGTAAGAGGGATAGCATATTTAGAGATTGTTGCACCAGGTCAGACTGTCAATCACGCTTTCTATTTAGTGCTTTTGAATGGATTTGCCTAATAATTAACAACAAACCACAGCCATCTCAGTGTGCCAGTTTGAGGCCTTTCTTGTCCTAATCATCTGACTCACCTCACCTTATTTGGTGAGACTTTCTGTTTCCATGAATGAAGAGGTACATGAAAACACAATGATTTGATGCCATAGAAAAGGTGAAGGGAAAAAGTGAGGGACATGCTGTTAGCCATCCAGACAGATGAGTTTGAAAAATAATTTTACAAGAATGAGATCATAGACTTGAAGAACATATTAAGTGTAATGGAGAGTATGTTGAAGTGATGATTGTTTTGTAAAAAATTTAAGTATATAGCTTTGAAAAAAAATTCTGTGTTTGGGGGTCACCCCTTCTACTTAGGACAGAATTCACTGTATTAATATTGATTTTCACTTCTGGCCTATATTTTAATTTTCCTTGTTTCTAATTTTTGCTTCCCATTGGGTTATGGTTTATATGTATGTTCTATTTTGTGGCAATTGTTGATGTTGAATGATACACTGTATATTCTAAGGTAGCTCATAGAGGCAGTATATGGTTTGATAGTTCATTAAGCAGAGAAGGTTGGGGGAGTGGAGCTCACATAATAGGGAGCTTGTTTTAGTTGGTATGCATATGAAGAAAATTGATAGTAGTTATGATTGTGGAAATATTTTTTACTATATTTAAACTATTAAGTGAAATATAAACCGATAATAGTGTAAAAACAATGCCAGTTACTATTAAGAGGATGCACAATGTGTTTCAGTGTAGAACTATGAGACACAGGTTTCCTGTGGCTGAATTTTCAGAAGTAGAGAGCTATATTTTTTCTTCCTGTGGACTCAATCTTTCAAACATCAAGGTTTTTAATCATTTGCACTGCCAGAAATATCCTGTTTAATGGGGTCCGGAAAATTATTCAAATATTATCTGTATTAGTGATCCATTAAACATTTTCTGTAGATGATAAATATGTATAGCATAATGACCCTAGACATATTTTTGTCCTACAAACTGGAAAAATATGCTTTAAAAGATTTTTTTTCTCTTTTCAGCACTTTTAAACTATCTTCCAGCAAGAAAACCTATTTAAATGACTATATGTTTCCAACATATATTTTGATCTTGCCAAATTGTTGAGGAACGTATTTTTACTAGTCACAGTAAACTTTTATGTAACATATACCAGGTAATGTAACCTACCACGTATGACATACCACATAATGCAAAAACTCTTAAATTAAGTATAAGAATCTCTTTATCTATTGAGTGACCATCTATATATTCTAATACATCACAGTTCCAGCAATAAATACATACAATTTCATATATTTTACTCTTTTTTTGTACTCAGATTAAAGTTGTATATAGATCATAGCAATGAAACCTATGCATTGTTGTGTGAACCTTCTGGCATTAGAAGGTAGCTCTATCCTTTTAAAATTACATAGATGCATTCTCAAATAAAGACGCCCTGGTGGCGTAGTGGTTGTGCGTGAGACTGCGGCCCACTAGGATGCAGGTTCAATTCCAGCTCATAGGAGCAATTCCAACTCATGGGCCTCCTACTCCCACCACCAGAGGGCAGTGATGCCTAAAAAACTAAAAAAAAAAAAGGAAAAGAAAAATATTTTTTAAATGAAAGGTTTAATATGAATCATGAAAAGGGTTTTCTTTGACATTTAGATACTACTCCAGACCACAGGTATCATCACTTTAATTTTCTTATAAATAGAAATGTAGAAAAAGTGATTTACAAATATAATATAATCAATGATTGGAAGAGTTAGAGTAAAATTCCAGTCTGAGTTCTAATTGACTTAATGCTACCTACTAACACAACTCCTGAAAAAGGTGCAGCCAAAGAGTTGCTTTCAGGCATGGATGGAGAGTCTTAGTGTTACATACTTTGGGCATGTTTTTTTTTTTGGGGGGGGAGGTGCATCACTGCTCTACAGTGATGAGAGTAGGAGGTCCAGCCCCACTGCTGGAATTGAACCTCCGTCCCAGTGGGCCGCAGTCCTGCGCACAACCACTACGCCACCGGGGCTCAGCCCGGGCATGTTGTTAAGAGAGACCAGTTGCTGGGAAGGATGTCAGATTTTGTAAAGTAGAAGGGCATCCAAAAAGGGTCAGGGCCTCAAGGAGATGGTTTGACACTGTGGTCACAAAGGAAAGGAACACTTTAAAGGATGGAACAGAATTAGACAATGTTTCATTTGTTTCGCATAGCATAGCCTTGAAACAGAGTTGATGTCCCCTATCAAGAACAACAACAATTACATAACAGGTGCTTTTTTTTTTTTTTAACTAGACTGTAAGGTTCACTCTCACTCCTTTTCATGCCTTTTTTTTCTAACCCAAAACTAATTTGATTATATCAATAATTTAAGTACATTAATTTGGAAGGACGTGGACCAATTGCAGCATATTCCCCTTGAGTATATGAATTATTATTTTAAGTTTATTTAATGCAATATCCATTAAAAAATGAAGAGGACAATGCCACGTTTCCTATTCCTCTTGTTTGGATTCACAAGCAATGTTGCTGGAAGCAGCTGTCATGGGATCACAGAAAGCATCGTACCGGGCAAATGCGCTGCACAAGACCTCTTTAAAGTACTGAAAAGTAAGGATGTTGCTTTGAGGGCGAAGGTGTTTCTGACTCAAGTTGTGTTATTTTCAATCTCCTCATATGCATGTGAAAGTTGGGTATGGAAAATGAAAGATGGACAAAATGATCCTTTTGAATTAGGGACCTGTATAAGAATGTTGAAAATGCCATTGATTAGCAAGAGAACCTATAAATCTGTCTTGGAAAAAGTTGAGCCAGCATGTTCCTCAGAGCAAAGAGGGAAAGATTGCATCTCCAGTACTTTTGACATGTTGTAAGGAGAAGCCTGTTCCTAGAGAAGGTAAGAAAGGTAAAGTAGTGGGGTAACAGAAAAAGAGGGAGACCTTTGACGAGATGGAGTGACATACAAATGGTCTCAAACATATGGAGGATGGTAGAAGACCAGGTGGTGATTTATCCTATAGATAGGGTTGCTAAGTCAGAACTGACATCGTGGCATCTAACAACCATACAACGAAAACGTGACATCCGTAGAAAAGTCAGGATTGTCCTGGTTGTTAGTATTTGTGATAGGTAGGTTTGTTGTGTCAACGGGGCCAATGAACACATGTGAGACTAATTGAAGGGGTGAGGGGAACATGGCTTTCCTGCTCTTGGATCTTCAGACCAGTGTGCATCCAGCTGCCTTGTTGTTCTGTGCCTCCATTTGCAAGCTGCACTACCGGTGGAACATGTAATCCATGGATGGTGTCACTGCAATTTGAGGTTCCTTCAAGCCCTGCTTTGCCATGCTACTGGAATATACATCTCTTGAGCTGGGGACTCTTGGATCCTGCTATCTGTCTGACTGTTGGTGACCTGCCTTGCGTTTTGCTGCCTTTGGCTGGATAGCCTGAATTTCTCTACAGAGGACTACTCAGCGGCCCTCAAGACTTGAAGGACTACCAGTGTATTAGCTGTCTCATAGAAGTGAAGTTGCACCGATCCATCTGTTCTGCTTTATAGATTAATTAACTATTTATTTCTATTTTATATATTTATCTATATAAATATATATGAAATTATTGTTGTACTGCTTTTGTTACTCTTGGAACCCCATCTAATCCAGTACCTCAGCAAACATTCCTTAATGAATACATTATCTGATAGTAGACAAAACAAAAGTATCAGCTATTTTAAGATAATAACTCGTCGTATTTAAATAACTCATGGCACAAATCCCATGATATATGGTGAGGACTCTGAATAAGAAAATGGAACATATTATAGTCATGAATATTTTCAGTTAGGTAATGTGAGTCCTATTTGCAGAAGGGTTTCATCAAGAAAATTTACAGCATCAAGTCCTGGAATCAAGGAATAAGTATATGTCTAGTTATTGCTATTATTGAATAAGAATGGAAATGATCATAAAAGACTGGTATGACTGGATGTAATTGCCCAAGACCTGGATTCATATGAAGAAGGAGTTAGTATATAAAAACCTCACTGTAGTCTTTTCTTATACTTCATGTGTGACACTCTATTGTAACAATTTCATTGGCATCTGATTAACAATACACAATAGTTCAAGCATATTAAGATATATGCAATAATAATTGAAATCAATTTTAGAACATTTTCTTTATTCTAATGCTTGTTGTCAGCTCTCATTTATCCCCAGCATCTCTTGCCAGATCCCTAGGTAATTACTAGTCCAGTAATGTCTTTATGGACATACCTTTCCTGGTTATCATATTCAGAAATCATACAAATCATAAACAAGAAAAAAGCAAACAAACAAACCCCACAAATTTTGGCTAAATGAAATCGAAAAAAGTTCAATCAAAAAGAGAGAAGAAAATGATGAAAATGGAAACCAGTTAAAATTGGTCAAAGGGAGATCAAAAGAATAGGTATCATATTTTACCTGCATCTACTTTAAAGTGCTCTCTGTCTCTTAACAGCACTATTCAGCTCTCTGGTATACTATCGGAAGGGATCATTGGGGATACTAAAAATGAATTTTGGGGTTCTACTGACATCCGTAGCCTTCTGAAAACTTAGTGCTTAGAAGTTAAATTCTGATACTGTTCCCTTCTTCTGATTTTGATTTTTGTTGTTGTTGTTTGCAATGTTTGGCCCCATAGGATTGTGTGTGTGTTTCTTCCATGTGTGCTTAATTGATGTCTCACTTAGAACTTTGCTTGTTTTAAGACAAGCCTTTAAGATGCAGATAGTATTTTTTTTGATACCTGGATATGGACCCTGTTTTTTCTAATAGCTGGGTACCATCTGATTTCTGTACCACACTTTTCTATAGCATCCATGTCTTCAGTGATCTTTCATGAAGGATGAGTATTGAGTAGGGGTATGTCATAAGAACTATATTGCTGTGACTGTCAGGCTACAATTAAGTACAAACCCCAAATTAATTCCTATATCAATTGTTTAATGGAGCTATTGATTTTTGCTCGATTGATTCTTGCTCTGAAGATTGCAATCAATGCTAGAATGCTCCTGGGCTCCATTCAAAGGAGTCCTATCCATGGGTTGGACATTGTAATAAAATTGAAGATTTGGTTTACCTCACAAAGTTGAAAAGCACATTTTGATAAACCCCTCTCTTAGAGGTTGTGATTAGTTAAAGCATTTTTAAAATAAGCTCTTTTTATAAGAAGCTTTTAACAAGCTCTTTCAAAAAATATTGTTTTGTGTAATTTTGAGCTGAAAGTTTTAGATTTTTAGATTTAAAATGATTAATGTTTTGAAGTTTCTCTTTTTGTATCATCGATTAAAAGAGAAGCATGCACTTACATAATGTTAATTATTTGAGAAGAGTTTGATCATGGAGTGTAAATATCATATCACATCCTGTCTTTTGTAAACATCACATCACAACCTATCTTTCTTCTCTAAAGCACTCATTTTCTTGTACACAAGTCTGCTCAGTTCCTGATGCATTTTAACCATTTGTAATCTGGTACAGAAGAGTAATTGATTAAGCAGAAGAATTAGACTTTTTTTTTTTATTTCAACCTCATGCATGATAAGCATCTACTAGCGAGCTATATTAATTTGCATATTTTAGTATATACATGCTTTGGCTATTTATTTCATTTTGTCAATACCATCAAAATATAAAGTCATAAATCTTTACATTGTTCTCTATAGTTATATGTTACTTAACACTGAAAATACACACCTATTTCATGATAGTTCAATTATATTAATCTAAAATTCTTGAGTTTTCAGGCATTAAAAAATAAGTGAAAATAGATCATAACCTATTTTATTTATTAAACATCATTCTGGGGGTATCTTAAACAAGGTGGTTCCCATTTGCCTGTGCATTCTTATAGCAAGCTGTGATACATAGGCTTGTTGTGCCAACGTGGCCATTGAAGATAGGTGAATTAGTTGTGACCACATGATAATGAACACACGTGAGATTAATTGAAGGGTGGAGGTATAAATGGAATGGCAAGACTTGCCTTTCTCTCTCTTGTTCTTGGTTCTTTGGAGAAGCCGGCTGCCTTGCTTGTCTTGTGTCTCAATTTGCAAGCTACCCTAACCATGGGACATCTAATCGTTCAATTGTGTTGCTGTGAATTGAAGTTCTTTCAAGCCCTGTTTTGCCACACAACTGGAATATACATCTCTTGAGCTGGGGACTATGGAACCCTGCCTTCCTCACTGTTGATGACCTACCTTGTTTGTTACTGCCTGTGGCTTTATAGCCTCAATGGACTACGCAGTGACCCTCAAGACTTGAAGAACTGTCAGTGTACTAGCTGTCTCATAGATGTGAGTTGCACCAATCCATCTGTTCTGCTGTATAGATTAATTTGCTGTTCATTGCTTATGTGTACTGGTTTTGTTTCTGTAGATAATCCTGTCTAATACAAGTGGTATCAGGAGTAAGTCTAGAGAAATAAAATCATAAATATGGGTCTCTTAAATTAGCTCTCCAGTCTGATTAGTCTTAATAGCACTGATAATACCATTTCTACACCTAAAAGCATGGATAATTCTGGCATTCTTACTAATCCATGATGTAAAATAGCAATGAGTAGAATTTGGAATGTGAAAAATATGAATCTGGGAAAATTGAGAGTAGTCAAATATGAAATTGAACTCACAAAGATGGATATCCTAAACATTAGTCACCTGAAAGGTGTTCAACAGGATTATGTCCTGCCACCACATTATTCAATATGTACAGTGAGAAAATCATAAGAGAATCTGGCTCATATGAAGAAAAATGTTGCCAAAGGTTGGAGGAAAGCTTTGTAACAATCCATAACATGCAGATGACACAACCTTGCTTGTCAAAAGTGAGGGATCAAGGTACTTGCTGATGAAGAGCAAGGATTGCAGCCTTCAGTATAGTTGGTACCTCAATGTGAAGAAGACCAAAATCCTCACAATATACCAAATAATAAAATTGTGATAAATGCAAAAGGGAATTTGGACTGATTGTTTGTTTGCATTCACAATCAATGTGAATGGAGGGATTGGTCAAGAGATCAAAGAGTGAGTTACACTAGGTAAATCTGTTGCACAAAACCTCTTTACAGTATTGAAAAACAAGGATGTTGCTTTGAGGGCTTTGATATGTCTGACCCAAGCTATGATATTTTTAATTGCCTCATCTATATGGGAAAGTTGGGCATGAGACACAGAGACCAAAGAAGAAACGGAGCATTTGAATTGTCGTCTTGGAGATGATTATTAAAATTAATTCAAAAGGAGGATATGTCTTTAGATGTGATAATGCCAGGGTATAGACAATATCATTATTTTAGAAATGTTTTAAGAAAAGTTTTAGGTACAGGTCAAGATATTGGTCAAGTCTTGTCTACAAATTTATATTTGATTTGGGATGTCACTAATAGAGATTACAGAGAACAATGACAGAGACACAGACTGAAAAATTACGATTTGGAATAAATATTGTAGAAAGGGAAAAATGAGCTGATTCTGGATGAGTCTGAGCACTCTGAGCTGCCTTGAGAGTCTCGGTTTAGATAACTTTTTAAATTTATGAATATGTTATTGAATGGAGCCAAAACTGTGACATAGTTTTTCTAGCACCACTCAGCAAGCTGAAACATTTGAATCTCAATTTATTTTTCCTGTGTGGGAAGTTCTCATGATAGGTGAGAAATGTATGCTAATTTTCTAACAAGATAGTATTTTGTGAAGAGCAGTAGTCCAAACCTTTGATTTTGTGAGCAGAATTTTCAAACATATCATCTGGGGCAAGTGAGTGTAGAAAGCCACTTACTGATCATGGAATTCACATGAGGAATGCAAAGTCACAGTTTCAGTACCTGGCAGAGAATTATGGAAACACAAACCTTGTAAATTATGTTTATAGTAGCACTTGAAAATTAGGTGCTGAAATTTTACCACTTCATAATCGGATTTTGGCACATTTTAATCTCCTCTGGATAAAAAATGTAGCACCATTAGCAAGTAGCGTACTAAAGTGCTACTTGCATTACTCAGAGATTTGTTAGGTGGTAAATTATTGCTGGCATTACTAGCATTCGTAGTACTACTTAAATGAAAGTATGGTAGAATTTAGAATTCCATTTTAAATAAATGCCGTCACATTGAAATGTTTCAAAATGAGTAATATCACTCTTAGGAGGAAATACATTCCATTTTGGGGGTTACGTATGAACTCTATACATTTAGTACTTATTTTAAATGGATCCTTCTTGATTGTTTTAGTTGTATTGACTAAAGTTAAAATAGGACAATTTCTTACATTTTATTATATCTAAAATTGATTCCAAACTATGTATTAGCTTTTTATTTCATATATATCTTTCACAAGTAAAAGATTAGGTGGTTGGCAGTGATTTTATGTGTTTGCTTGTTCGTAGTTAAGTTAAGCAGGTTTGCAACTATAGAATAGAAGGAAACAACATTTCCCTGCTTCTTAATAAAGCAAGAAGACCAAGTGTACATTCCTTGAGAGGGCTTCTGCAGGGACATTCAATTTACTGAAAGAGGATTGCAGTCAGGAAGTACAAAGTGTGGACTTGAAATCCACCCTTGATAGAGAAAGAAACCTCACCAAGCACTCTGAACAATCTGCTGCAGAAAAGTTCAGTTAAATCCAAAGTCTTTGAAAATTACACGCCATGTGTCATGTATTCGAACTGACACTGCTAGGATGAAGCTTGGAGTTTACAGCTTCATCTCTCCAAGTTCTGGACCTCCTTGAAGGAAAAATTCAAAAAAACTATAGAATTCATACTTTAGTCATAAAAAAGGTGGGGTTGCATAGATTGAGTGAGTTTATTAAGTGTCACCAGATAATGTGAGAGAATAGTAAGATACGAAGCCAAGGTTTCTTGTAATGCTAAAGGAAGATCTTCCATGATTGACTGGTTTCTAGTGAGTCTCCTGCTATTGACTGTCTTTCTGTAATGTAGATTCTCTTTGCAGTTAGGTGTGCTTCTGAGATCATTCCAAGTCCTTATCATTAGGCCTTGAAACCAATGGCCATTCAATTCAGCCACTGCGAGTGCAATTATAAACATCCTTTCTCTGCTGACATTCTCTCTATCTCATTTTCTTCTAATAATAAGGAAATGTGTCTTATCTGCTCATCACCATTTCTTGTACTGGAGAGGCATGGGGGAAATGTCTCAAGTGATACCATCCGCATTATTTTGGTAGTTTAGGGGAAAAGATCATCCTTCAGTAACTGAAAAGGTCACAGAGTTGATTCTGATTGGACCACTTTTATTCCATACCTGGACAGGAGGCTGAGGGGAAAATCATCTTCACTTAAACTAGTCGTGGGCCAATCTAAGGGGTGTTGAAAGATAGTATGGAGTATACTGGAGGACAATCATTTATTGTTGAACAATTTCTCACCTGGAAAAGATATAACAGTCAAATTTATTAAAAACACAAGGCCCAAAAGAATCACTTGAATAATAGTGGGAGGGATATTAACCAGTAGCTCTGTGATCAAATATCAGACCATGAACTCCAGCTCTTGTGGCTTGAGCTTGTAGTTTCCTTGCATCTTCCAGGTTTTAGTGGATATGTCCTTGAACTTAATCTTTTTGGTTATAAAAAAGATCATGGTATAAATTCCACCTTGGACTGCCAGCACATCTCAACCTCATCAGTTCTGGGGAGCAACTGCAGCTAGGAAAATGATCTTAGCCTGAATCATAATGAATGGATCCATGACCTAGATTTTGAGTTATGCTAGATAGAAGAAAGTTGAATATATATTTATATATCCCACTGTGACTATTCTAGTTGTACTGGTGGAACCCCATAATTCCCTCCAGAAACTAATCCCTAATTGGAAGGTAATTATTGGCCCTTCATTTTTGGGCATTCAGTGTGAGGCGCTTATAGGAATGGACATTGGGTTTGCTTCCTTAGCAACAGATAAGAGTAGGTATAACATATTTCAAGTGCAAAGATCTATCTGCTAGGTAGAATAGTATAAGGAAAAGGATGTCCATTGTGCAGGGCTGTTACCTGCAGGATGGGAGAGGTTTGATACCCCAAATTTTTTTTTTCATCTCCGTATTATGCTTTGAGTTTTGACCAGCTAGATGGCTGGATGCGCCTGCATAAACCCTGTTGGTTTATGCAGGACTCTGGCACCAATGGCTGCCACCTACCTCCCAACCCACCCCACTCCCCACCCCATCACACCACCTACTGTGTTTTGGCTAGACCACAAGATGGGGCCTCCATTTTCCCAATCACATGGCTCTTGGTTTCCTCCCAATATGGCATTATCTTTGGCTTCAGGGCAATGGGACATGCGATCCAAGCCAAGAGGACACCCACCACTCCAGACATGTAGGGGGTGGTATCTAGGTAGCTGTTTGCTTGGGTCTGGAAGTAAGCCCCAGCTAGTCCCAGAGGTCAATATTTCCCTATCCCTCTCCATCCTTTCCCTTCCAAACCTGATTCAATGAGAACATTTCTGGGAAAGGATAGGGGAGTGAGCAGAACTCCTGTATGTTAGAGTATTCACTGTGACAGTGGCTCCAGCTAAGATTCCAGTTGGTCTTGCCTTTGGAGGTCAGTGAATTGCTTATTCCAGGTATTCCCTCCAGAGGTCAAAGCCAGTGGCCACGGTTTGCTGTCTAGAAAGCACTTGGGCCTAGTTTGCCAGCAAAAACTGGGGCCCCCAACTCTCCAAGATTTCCAAGACCCATAAAGTGACCATTTTAAGCAGGACACCATTGACTAGGGCAGGGGGTGGGTTCTTGATTTAAAAATTGGTCTATCTGGCACAACAAAAATGTTCATAGATGCAAAAAGAGTATTGTAACATACTTATTTAATTTTAAAATGCTGCGGAACGTAGGACAGATTGTTAAAAAGTAGGATGTCTGGTCACCTTATGACCCAAACACCAAGTCCTCCTATGTGTGTCGGGAACTGAGCCACTGGGCAAAGACCTGCCCTAACCAGAATAGGCTCACCTGAGGACCATGGACCTATGGCAGATAATCAAGAGGAGGGTACTGCAGGCCAGGTTAGCATCTGCTTATTGACAATCGGCAAAGCCCAGCAAGCAAAGCAGCAGGAGAGTTCTAGCAGGTCTGCAACTTTGGGTGAGCAATCAATGTGACAGCAAAGTCAGTGGATGTCCTCCTAGATACTGGGCAGCCTATCCTGTCCTTACCTTCCTTGGACCTGGGGCACCATTCACATAATCGTGGAAGCTGTTGCACCCAGACCCTCAGAAGTGGAAACTATGGACACATACTGCTGTGAGCCATTGGAAGGTCTTAGGGTGGTATTTCATCTCCATCCCAGCACAGGTCTGGGTCTCCACAGACGCCGCCGCCTCAACTCTCTCACAGCCCTCAGGCCAGTGAATGCTTTTGCCCCATTTCTGTGTTTTCAGTGAACAAATACCCAGACCTGTTAGTATTAAGATTTTTTTTTTCAGTTCCTGTGATACTAACCTACACTGAGGTCACTGCCATTTCACAACTTTCCCCTTGTCTCACTTAAACTGTTTGTTCACCTGTTTTTTTTTTCCAGATGTTCTCAGGTTACCGAACCTCTAAAGCAATGTGCCATCTCCAGGACCGCCTCCACCCTATCCATGGTGGGCCCTGAATGGACAACCCCTTCCAACAGAGTAGGAAGGGTGTGGACCCAAAGTCCCACATTGCCCCTTTTGTCAGCAGGAAGTAGCTACAGATGCTGTCCTCAGTAGCCCAAAGATTTGGTGCCATATCTCCTTGGGGGAATGTTAGGTAGAATAGTGTAGGGAAAAGGGTGTCCTTTGTGCAGGCTTTGAGCTTTTATCTACCAGGAAAGGGTGAAACATTGTGCTTGCTCAGAGGTTTGAACTTCCAGTTAGGAGAACTGCACCTACATTGGCCCACCAAAGCCTGGTGGATTCAATTCAGCCAATGGGGTTCACCAGGGTGGTCAACCATGTCCCTCTACCAAGGGATTGAAAAGGCCAAAGGTTTGGCTCTGGTTGGCTCTCTCCTAGCACCTGCAATATAATGTAGCATAGCTGGTCTGTGATCCTATAGTTGATCATGTGACTTTTCTCCAGAAGTTTCCTGGCCGGCTGACAGGGATGAGGGTCCCTGTGGGTGCTTGTGTAAACCTGAAACTTCTAACTTTCATAAAACTTGATTGGATCACAAACCAGGCTTCAGTGTTGTGGCAGTCATGTGCTTATGTTAATTTTATGATTGAAATGTAGGGGTGGAGTCTAGCCTGTTAATCTGGAGATAGCCATGGAGTAGTCAATAAGGCCTCTATGTGGGCATGGCTTTCTCCTGAGAAATATCGCGATATTTCTCTCGTGAAGATGAGAAGCTATCTTCCCCAGTTGTTGGGAGTTAGTCTGAGAGACGATTAATCACAGAAAAGACAAGATGCAGCCTCTGAGAAGTTGGAGGAGCCAGCGGGAAGACCACGTGACTTTGTCCTGATGAAGGCAGACCTCTGAAGCTGGAGTGGCATACTGTTGATGGACCCTGAGCTCTGGAAGCGAGGAGCCATGGGGAGATCCCTGCCAGCGCCGGAATTCTGCACCCACTGGCCTGTGACTTCGTGAGTCGAAAGGAGACTTTATAGACTGTTTTTGGGCATATGGGTTAATATTGGACTTATGAATTTTAACTGGACTGGGCTGGGATGTTCTCGGTGTCACATTCCTTTTGTATATAAACCCTTTTCCTTATACCTATATGCGTGTCCTTGAATTTGTTCCTCTAGTCTACTCGGACTGACACAAGTGTGACTTCTTTCTTGCATGGAGCCAAGGACCAAAGTATACATTGCTTTTCAAGATACCTAACATACCCAGTTGTTTGGTAAACATCAATATACAGAGTATCTACAGACAAAAAAAATTCCCTTTTGGGGAATGATGCATCCTCATGAATAATATGTGAATGATTGGGTCTTATTCTTGTGTTCCACCCAGATAAATACAAGAATTTCCAAAAGTGTTAGTAAAAGATGCTTGCAATGAAGTTCTGAATGAGGAAATACATTTTTGGGTAAACTTGTCATGTGAATTTTACCAAACACATTGTAACTCACTAAGTCACCTGGACCCCTTGCCAATACTTGCCAATTGGCAATACTTAAAAGACACACACTGTAATGCATGTATGTCATCACTATTTTGAGAGTAATATCTTAAATAAATGTCGAATCTCTGAGTCTGACCCTCCAATGCCCGCTGACCAAGGCAACATATTTTACATGCCTAACCTGCAGGGTAGGTAAAAATGCAGATAGAGCTGCTACAATCCAGAAGTACAGATGTTCTGCAGAGGCAACCGACTGCCAGTCTAAAGGGAATCTATTTTCTTGGCCTATTTCAGAGACATAACCAGTGATGTTATATAGTGGCTCTGTGTACTGATTGAGAATGAGACTGCTAGAAAATATCACTTCCTAAGTCATCAAAACCTATTATGCACCTGGAAATATTATTCTGGGCAATTTGGGCAACCCAGAAACTCAAAGGTACTCAGCAGATCGAGTCTTGTTTAGCTTATTCACCCCCCAAAAAATAGATTGGCCAAGTCTTCTTAGAACCACTCTTGAAAAGAATTTACATAGACCAAAGGGAGGAAGTGTCTCTTTATTGTTCATAGTTCCTCAATCTAGGTCACTCCTACAGGTTACCTTCTGTCCCCAATATATCCCTTCCTTCAAATTCTCTCTGTTGTACCATTCAAAGGTTTGATGGAGGAATAAGAATATGAGAAAAGAGAAGGAAAGGAATCAGAAACCTAGAGAAATTCCCAAGACAGCTTGCACACACTGCTATCTGCCTATAATTTTAGTTTTTTAGGAGTCATAATTTGATCACACTCATGAAACAGAGTTCCAACAAGGGGAAATCAGAAAAAGGAGAAGAGGCTTGAATAAAACAAGTGAATTTATTAGAAAGGTACTTTAGTGTGAAACCACAAAGATAATCTGAGGGCATAACAGGATGAACCACCAGGTTTTTACCCCACTAATGGTAGATCTTCCAACCTTGGCTTCTTTCCACCATTGATAATCCTTGCACTATTCCTCTTCTGCTGTGGCCTGGCTTTTTGTCATGTCTTACTTTCAGGGATGTTTTTCCCAGAGTCCATGCTGTGTCCTTAGCAGCCTCTGACATCAAGCAATTCAGTCAATATTGAGATAATGTAAACATCTACCTTTCTCCTACATTCTTTCACTAGTTTTGTCTCTTCTATTGACAAAAGTTTGCATCTTTTCTACCCTTCACCTCTCTTTGTACTCAGGAGGCATGGGGGAATTGTGACTCCACCTTTTTTTTGTGCTAAGAATGCTCCAAGTTGTCCAACATTTTCACCTCACACATTTCTGTATGGTTAACAAACATATGCTTTCTGATGAGCATGCACTTAATATACACAATATAATAGCATGCATAATTAAAAAAATTAAACTGCCATGCTTTGGTCAGTTTGTCTTTGTACAGTGACTGTGTATTGGGGTGAAACTGAAAGCTATGGCACTGGCCTTCTAAATGGCAGGGCCACGCAACCTGAGCTGGGTTTCAGTGGTGCTTCAGTCAATAAAGAATCAAAAGGTCGGGCTGAGCCTTGGTGGCCTAGTGGTTGTGTGCGGGGCTGCGGCCCACTGGGATGGAGGTTCAATTCCGGCTCCCAGGAGCAAAGGCCTGGCCTCCTACTCCCACCACCTGAGGGCAGTGATGCCTAAATAAAAAAAAGAATCAAAAGGTCTCAGCTCTCCCGGTGTAAAAGGAAGGAACCACTGGAAACTTTATGCATAACTTCTAAACATTGACAATAGAATTAGAAAAAACAATAAGGAAGAACATGCTCAGTTGCACTGAAAGAACTGAAGAAAAGCTGCAGTTTTGAAAAATTCTGTTAACAAAATAATAAAGCGATTCAGGAAGCATCAAAAGAAGATAGAAAGAATATGTGGAGTCACTGAACCCCAAAGAAAAATTTGACATTACTCATTTCAATAGGTTGCATAGGAGCAAGAACCAATGATCCTGAAGGAATAAGCATGGAGCTTCATTGAAAAGATTAGCCCAAACCAAAGGTGTGGGAATTGTTGGAATACGAATTGAAGTGTTTCAACACATTAATGAAGCACCTATTCATCTACACCAGAATATTTGGAAGGCAGCTACCTGGCCAACTTACTGGAAAACATACACATTTATGCTCATTCCAAAGAAAGATGACCTAACAGAGTGCTCAACCTATAGGACAATATCATTGCTACCACACACTAGTAGAATTGTGCTGAAGACCAGCTAAGAATGGTTGCGGCAAATAAATTGACAGGGAGCTGCCAGAGGCTGAGACTGGATATGGAAGAGAAAATGGAATGCGTGCTAGTGTCACATGAATCTGGCCTGACAGCAGAGACTGCCACAAAGATGTGTGTTTGTGTTTTATTGACTATGTTAACACATGCGACTTTTGGACCATAGCAAACAATGGATAATCTTGAGAAAAATTAATCAGAATTTCAGAACACTTCAATGTGTTCACAGAGAACATTTCATGGATCAAAAGACTGTCTTCCAAATAGAACAAGGGGTATCACATGCTTTAATATCAGGAGAGTTGTGAGTCAGATTATGATATCCTTTTACTGTATTTATTTAATCTGTGTCCTCAGTGAAACTGAAGTATGGGAAGAAGAATGTGGTGGCATCAGTATTCAAGAGAAAGATTATCATGTAACACATAAAGACGTTTATAAGAATAGATTCTTACGAACTCTCACACTTTGTTCTTTCATGAAATTGACTAAGGCTATTCCAGATTCCAGAACCAGAGAGCTGCAGTTCCCCAGTGTTCTCACTATCTCTGGGATTCTCAGGCACACAAACCAGGCAAGACACCAGAACTTTGTTGTTCTACAGATATTGCCATTGTGAAGGTAATCATTTGGAAAAATGTGTCTATAACTTCAGTCAGTTTTCCAAATGTGTCCCCTTGAGGGGAACTCATGTTTGTTATGAATAATCACCCCCCTGCACCCCATTCCACTGTCCTTTCTTCTGAAATCAGGGTTGGAGAAGCCTCTTTTTTCTCTAACATCATAGCTCAAACTAAAGTTAAAGGGAGTCCTAATTAGGTGACCTTAAGGTTTGATGCGTGTCACACGATTAGTCGTCTGAAAGACCTGAATAGCTTCAGACAACTGCTACACAAAATAAAACTTGTGCTTATTTTGGTGTCATTGTGACTCTTGGAGCTGTGTCAATGGGCTATGTGGAAGGAGTCGATAAATAACAGTTGCGTACTCCTCAGAATGGGCTAGCCACACAAAAGAGTCAACTTGATAAATGTAGCCTCTAGAATTAATTATCACGTAGCCTCAAGATACACATTGGCAGAGAGTGCCAATATACCCCCTAATTGACAGTAGTGGATTAATTCCATTAATATCATATCCATCCAATGACAAGTCTAAAATCATGCCCAAGATGCACTCTAGGTGTTCCTTTCATTTGATGAAGAAATCACCAGTCCCTTTCCTGATATCCTATGGTTCATTGGAAACCTTCTCTAGGGTTGGCAAGGAATATTGCCAGAACCCTAAGTGCAACATAGTGTTTTTTGTGTTTGTCTGAGAGATGGAGGAAGTAGGGGCATGGGGCTGGACCCTTGGGTTGCCCAGAAAATAGACCCACTGCCTCTGAGTTAATAAGAGATTTATAGCAGTAACTCTATAGCAAAAGGCAGAACTTCCCCTCTGTGAGTTTCTGAGACTATAATGGGTTCTGAATGTAGAAAATTCCATTTTTCACCCAGCAGGTGACTGGTGGTTTGGAACTGTTAACTTTTCAAATCACAGCCTAAATCACAAGCACTAGCCATTAGGATCCTGCTCTGCATGGCCAGCACTATACCATTTAGAACATATGTACACCCTAGTTTATAGAATAGACCAATGAACCCCTACCAATTTCCTTTGAATAATATTATTCATGAAGACTCAATTGTCATTGAATGGATTATTATTCATGGCATCAGTCATATCAGGGCAGAATATGTGTCATAGGTATTTGAATGGTTATTTTGGAAGCAGATCACTTGGATTAAAATTTCTTGCATAGATTTGGACCTGAGACCTTCAGTCAGTAGACATTCACGTTAGCTTTTTGAAACAGTAAGAATATCTTTTGTGTTTTAGTGAGTAGAACTTAATTCTAATACCTACCTGGTGTTAAGAATGAATATTGACTTTTTCTTATTACAGTAATTCTCATGTAATCCTTGCTAAATGAATATGGGAAACTTGATATTGAAAGTGGACAACACGTCTTTATATTGCTTCCATAGCAAAAGCATTTTAAAATGAGACAAATATTATGATTTAAAAATATTGGACAGGTTTTTAATTAAAAAGACCTGATTATTATATAATTCATTCTTATTTTTCTACCTTATCGAATTGTTGGATACTATATGATGCAAATATATCATTTATTAATTTATAAATTAACTTTAGCTTGTCTGAATTGTCTATTTTTTATGCTATTGTGATTTGTGTTATGTTTTACTGCTGAAAACTTCTCTACCAATTTGTCAAAAGACCTCTTGGGGATTAAACCTTACACAAAGCTCTCATCTAAGACAGGTTAAGAGAAGGCAGATGAAACTGGCAGTATATTTCTTTTGAAAAAATGGTCATAAAATAAGGATAAAAAAATAAGGATAAATTTTGCACATACCTGTTAATTTTCAGAATGTAAATTGTATGACTGTCAAAATTTAAAGATCATAAATATTAATATACTAGTGAAATATAGATCATAAATATTAATATGGTAGATGTAAGTGACTATAAATTATACTTTAATATATTCATTACAAAATACAGACAACTGTACCAGAAAGGGACATCATCATAAATGACACAATGCTGAAATCTGCAGTACTTACATAATTTCATGTCAACTTGATCAACAAGGGTAGGGATGGATTTATTCTGTCAATCAAGTCATGACCTGAGGATGCCTCTTTGTGGGCCTGGCCTTCTCTTGAAGATACTGGGAACTTCCCCTTTCTTTCCCTGGAGGTGGGCTAAACACTCTCTCTGCTTCACTTTCCTGCTGTTGTGATATGTGGAGATTTGGAGGAGTCACATTCAGATCCTGTGTCAGTGCTGAGATGGTTACACCATTGGATCCACAAGACTTTTCACCCACCAGTCTGTTATCGTCTTGCATTTTAGGCTTGTTGCATGTGTTTCATGAGTCTGAGGAGAAAAGTATTGGCTAGTAATGGACTTAAGGGATAACATAGGATTTCTGAACTTGATGCAAATTGTCTGGGGTGTTTTATTAATATGCAATTACTCTGGGCTGAGTCTGGGTGCCTTAAGTGGTTGAGTGCAGGACTGCGGCCCACGGGCTTGGCAGTTCAAGTCTATCAGCAGCTCTCAGGAACAGCCCTGGGTAGTGCCCATGATCACCAGAGGCAGTGACGCCCAAAAAAAACACAAAAAACAAAAACAAAACAATTACTCTTTGATATAAATTCTTTCTTATACATATGACCATCATTAAATTTGTTTTTCTAGTCAACCTGGACTAACACAAAGTTCCATTTAACTTGCATCCACAATGAACATACATAGAAGTCACAGTTTAAAATCCAATTAAATGCTACATTGGGAATGTGTTCTTCAAAAGATTTTTCTAAATGTTAAAAAATTAAATATATCTCGGGCTGAACCCCAGTGGCATAGAGGTTGTGTGCAAGACATGGTCCACTGGGATGGAAGTTCAATTCCAGCAGTGGCTTCAGAGGAGCAAAGGATGGGCCTCCTAATCCCACCACCAGAGAGCAGTGATGCCTTGAAAACAAAAACAAATTAAACACATCTCTTAGAGGACTATGATATGCCAGACAGAAGGCATACTTCTGGCTTCATATACATGTGAAAGCTGAAGAATTAGTAAGAAAGATTAAAGAAGAATTGATGGTTTTGAATGGAAGGGTGGGTAAAGAATATTGAATGTTTTCTAGACAACTAGAAGAATGAGCAACTATATCTTTGAAGAATTATAGCAAAAATATGTCTTAGGAAGCAATCGTAGCAAGACTTTTTCTCACAGATATTGAATATGATATCAAGGGGAACCAGTCTTTGGAGAAGAACAGCATGCGTGAGATGCAGTATATGATTCTCAATCAGATTCTCAATTAAATATAATAACAGTGTGGTTGTAATAACGAGCTCAAGTATGACATCAATGTTAAGGATTGTGCTGGAACCAGTAAGCATTTGATTCTTTTGTACACATGAATGCCTTGTAATAGAACTAACTTGGCAGCACACAACAAGTGGAATGACAAGCTTGAGTTGATAAATAGATTCAATATCAGATAGGGCTCTGGTCTTACTAAGAAGCATATAAGATCCAAGAACAGAAAAACAAACAACACTAATAATGTGCAATACTATTTCTCAGGTTATTTAAAACCTTCTAACTCTCAACTCGGTAGCAAGTTATTTCTATTGATCTGTGAGAATTTTGACATTTAAGAATGCATTTTTTAAAAGAATGTATGGTTTTATAAAACTCATACAAATCTGAGAGAAAACTAATAATGAACACTAAAAATAAGAATCAACATGCTCTTGTTTTTGCTTTTATCTTTTTCCACTGGAAAATGTTCAAATGTCACTTTCCTTCACATAATCAGCACAGAAGTGGCTTAAATGTGGCAAAAAATAGAGCAGTAAAGAAAAATGGAATTGCTAACCATGCAAGGGCTATTTCAATGAAATGTGATAGCAAAATACATGTTAAAGTATCTATAAAGTCTTTCTTTATCATTGTGCTTTTAATTTCTTCTTGATGAAATTGATTGATTTCATTAGGGATATAGTCTCACCTTCTTTAAACATTGAGCACATTTTAGGCAACAATACTTTTCCACTACAATTTTTTTTCTGGAGAAAGATGGAGATTTCTACTCCAATAATAATAGACAGTCTCAGAAAGTCACAAGGACAGTTATACACTGTCTTACAGGGTCACTATGAGCCAGCATGGACTTCATGGCAGTGAGTGAGCTCTAGTGATGTATGCACATATGTGGTGTTCAAAAATTAGTGCGAAAATGCACTATAATTGAACTGTGTTTTCCACAAGCATTTTGAACTCCAACATAGATTTACACAGTACCTAGAAACAAAAAGTATCTATATTCATACGCAGCATGAGCACAAAATGTTCTGGAATTGTTCTGTCTGATGATATTCTCATAGTTGATAACAACCACAAATTTGAGAGTCTTAGTTTTATCAATAAATCACAAGTCAGCTTTTTCTCTGGTATTCTCTGTTTGCAGCTTCTATCTGATAACAGCAACAGTATTCCTCATTCTTCATGATTTTGGCTGTTCCTTTTTTATATTCGGTTCCAACCATTTAAAATATATTTAGGATAATTCTACTTCCATAATAAACTGATATTTTAATAACTTCTGCATGTCATTGCATCACCTTTCAATGAAACAGGCATACATAAGTACCTCAGTCCGTCGAAAGAAAGTATCATCAAGCTGTTACATAATTGAGAGGTTGAGTTTGCTCTTACACAGGAGTGCCTATGTGACATTATCTGTAATTATAGCAAAGTCTCATTAACAACCAGAGATATGCAAATGGCACATTATTGTTTGTTGAAAATGAAGAGGACTTGTTTCACTTACGGATAAAGACCAATGTCTAAGGACTGGATTATATGTCTAAAGTATGGATTATAATAAAAAATAAAATAATAATTTTTCCAACTGGACCAATAGTAAACATCACAATAATTAGCTAAAAAGTGACATTTTCATATATTGAATTTATTAGATTCTCTATGTCTGTACACAAGGCAGGCAAAATATTGTACAATATACTTTCTTGGGCAAATATGCTACATATACCTCTCTAACGTATTGAAAAGCAAAAACTTTAAACTTGAAGATTAAGATGCACCTGAATCAAACCAACACATTTCCAATCTACTCACTGGCATGTGTGTTGGACATTGAATAAGGAAGCCTGAAGTTGAATCAATACATTTGAAATATGGAGCTGATGAAGAAAATTGAAAATCTGTGACTATCAGAAAAACAAATATATCTGTCTTGAAGGAAGTACAGTCAGAGTGTCCTTTTGACATGAGGATGGAAAGACTTTATTCCAAGTATTTGGACTGGTTATAAGGGTAGAAAATTGCCTGCAGAGAGATATCATACTAGATAAATCAGAGGATCAGTGAAACAAAACACCCACCACCACCACCAACGTGATGTCAGATGCCATAGAGTCAGTTCCAACCTATAGCGACACTGTGCACTACAGAACGAAATATTGGAGTGCACAGTAGTGCACCCTCACCGTAGTTTTCCTATGCCTGAACCCATTGATGTAGCTGTTGGGTTAATATATCTCTGAGAAGTAATTTCTAAGAATGTTATTAAGGACCTTCCTCTTTCTCATTGTGCCTCCACTTTACCAAACATCATGTCCATGGACTGGTCTCTCCTCAATCCAAAGTATGTAACATGCAGTCTTGCCATCCTTGCCTTTAAGGAGCACTCTGGATTTCTTCTTCCCATACTGGTCAGTTTCCCCTTTTAGCAGGCCATGGAACTTTCAATACACTTCTCCAGAACTACAATTTAAATGCATCTATTCTTCTATAATCTTCCTTATTCAGTGTGCAACTTTCACAAGTATATGAAGAAGTGGATAATACTATGGCTCGGGTCAGGCATATCTTGACCCTCAAGGAAACATGCTTGTCCTTCAGTACTCTAAACAGATCTTGTGCAGTGGATATACTTAATAAATTGCATTGTGGTTAAACAATAGCATGTGTATGTGAAAAATTTGGACAGAGTCTTGAGTATTTTATGGACTACCAGAATACCAAATATTTCTTGGCATCAATGAAAGAATACTTGTGGCACTGAAGATGACAAGACATAAGCTATTATATTTTTGTCATATTATCAGGAACACCAGTCTCTTAGTTCTGTTCTGAGTCATAGAATCAATATGAATTTGGACAGACTTGAAAATACATAATAGCTACAACATGTTTGCTGAATGGATTGATGATCAAATAAGAGATTAGCTTATCACCCTTTCTTCTTTGTACCATCATAAAATACATTATCAAGTAAGGGGATATTAAATTGGAGGTTCAATACACTTTCATTCAGTTTATTGGTGTCATATCAGGTAGGTAAACCCACAATCAAGGAATTCAAAGAAACTGCCCAATTTCCTATTTTAGCTGTTATTATAGTTGAAATTTTAGTTTACTTTCAGTAAGGGTAAAACCAGTATCTTTCTTATATATTTGCTAGCATGTCCACCATTTTTATTTATAGAGTGTAATTCAAATTATCATATAAAATTAATGTTTGAAGTATTATTTATTTATGTAATTATAGAAGTATTCTAGCTACTCATAAAAAACCTCTTGTTGAAAAAATATCAACAATTCTGTCCCACAATAAATATTTATGCTAAAGTAGAATGATCCTCCAATTTTTTTTTTTATTATTTTGGGGGCATTACTGCCCTCTACTGGTCATGAGAGCTACCCAGCGCTGCTCCTGAGAGCCACCATTGCATTTGAATTGCCAAGCCCATGGGCTGCAGTCCCACACTCAACCACTTAAGCCACCGGGGCTCAGCCCTCCAAGTTTCTGAGGCTATACAAATTCTCAGAACAAAAGCCCATATCATTCTCCTGCAGAGAAACTGGAAACTGTGTGAGTCAGCAACCAAGTTTCCTCCACACTCACATATTTCAGCATATTTTACTCCGAGTTCTTAATTTCGCGTAGAACTACCTGACTTATCCTTTCTACATTATGAAATTTTGTGTAAATGCTGGATAGGATCAAACGTTATATGGAGAAATGTAAAAGCAAAACAGCAAAAACTTTAGGCTTCATCTCAGTGAAAGTTGAAATGTGAGAACAACTTTTTTTTTAATTCCACTGAATTTCAATCAGCTTTAATTTAACAACTCTTGGTTGACCTGATTAAAAGCACCTCTCATGCAGTTGATTTACGTCTACTTTGCTGTTACAAAAGAATTTAAAATATGTGCTATTTTAGGCTACCATCTGGCCTTCTGAATTCAAAACTTTACTGCAGTCCTAGTAAACAGACTTCTCCTTTCAAATTGAATCATGCTTTACTCTGTTGTACATAAAACTTCTTGCAATCTGGCATGCACTTCTCAATTTTTTTATCCACATAAAAAAATTCCCTTCCTCATGAATTCTACCTTCAAAAAAGCAGTCAGATGTGTTAGTAGATTTCAATCATAATGAATAACCAATTTTGAATATTTGAGGACTATAATAAACAAAAGTAAGAAAGAAAGAAGGAAAATAATCCTGCCTCTCTTATTATTGACCCAATATATGGATTGAATAAGTATGATGAAAGGCTATAAGCTGACAGACATCTTTACTGATTTTAAACCATTCAATATCCCCTCCCTCTTTTCAGAACACTCTCTCTTGATGGATGATCCTCATGAGCACACTTAAGTGTTCTGGAAGCTCCATTCTTCCCAGGGCTCTCCATGGTTTATGGTGGTCTACAGAGTTGAACACCATTGCATGGCCAATAACACAAAAGTTAGCAGCTTTCTAGTTTTCTGTATTTTCACCTAAAATGCAGATAACATCAGCACATGTATCCATTTCTTTAAAAGTTTCCATAGCTGGACCAGAAGATAAATGAAGAAATGGTTGATTTTGTCAAGGATTTTGTCTTGTTTAGATGCACAACCAAAGTTCACAGAAGCAACAGTTAAAAAATCAAATTACACATCAAAATGTTGAAAACAAAAGCTATTCCTTTCAGGACTAAGGTGCACCTAAACCAAACCATGGTATTTCGTGACATTGAAGTATTACATTGAATAAGGAAGACTGAAGAAAATTCAATGCATTTGAATTATGGTAAAGGTGAAGAATATTTAAAGTACCACGAAGTGACAAAAAAACAAAAAAACAATCGAATTTGTCTTAAAAGAAGTACAATCAGAATACTCCTAAGAAGCAAGGATGTCTACACTTCATCCCACGTGCATTGGACATGTAATCAAGAGAGACCAGGACATCAGGCTTGGTAAAGTTGAAAATCCATCCCAAATTCACTCGCAAAGAATTGATGCCAACTCTCAGAAAGCCTATTTGACAAGGTAGAACTGCCTCAGTGAGTTTCCAAAGCTAATTCTTTTTTGTCTTTTCAATGATTTTATTGGGGGCTCTTACAGCTCTTATACCACTCCATACATCATTCGCATCAAGTATATTTGTACACATGTTGCCATCTTCGTTTACATGAGTAAGAAATCTCATCTTTCTCTTGAAGCCGCTAGTGGATTCAAGCTGCAAATGACACAGAGAGGGGCTGTGGCTAGCCCCTCCATGGGAAACCACTGCACCAGGAAGGCTTCTTGGGGTAGCAAAAAGAAAGAGGGGTAGCAAAAATAAGAAGGTTCTTCACAGGATGAATTGATACAGTGGCTGCAAAAGTGGCCTTCAACATCACCATTTTAAGGGTGATGCAGCATGAGGTAGCCAGTGTTTTGCTCGCTTGTGCATTGGACTTCTGGAATGAACTCATACGGCACCTAAAGACAACAATAACAGAAGCACATATACATCCAAAAGTACATATCTAGAGGCATGAAGCATCATTGGCATTTTAATAAATTCAAGAATAATATAGGCCATATTTGTCAGACCATAAGACACACTTTCCCCTCCCAAAAAGTGGGGGAAGATGAGGGTGTGTCTTCTGGTCCGAAGTTGTGCTGCCCCAGAACATTTGTTTACAATCCTATGCACCCACTTGTCTTCCGCTGTTTGCAAACCATGGATTGCTGTGTGGGTGTGGGGTGGGGTTGGGAGTGGGGGGAGTCCTCCTGGAGTCTCAATGTCAGTCAGGTCGCATGATCGGCACAGCACAGGCCTTCCCTCATTTGTTAATGAAAGTGGTGCTGTTTCTTAATATCATTGCTGAATTTATGCTGTGAAATATTACCCCATTTTGGTTTATTCTAATAAACATTTTAGTATACTGGTACTATTTTGTTCAGAATACTGTTGTCTTGTTTTCCTCCTCTAAAATCTGGTGCCTCTTATGGCAAGGTGTGTCTTATGATCCAGAAAATACAGCAATTTATATTCTTTATGATATTTAACTGCATTAGGTAATTGTGGGATGAAAATCTCTGTTTTTTATTTATAGATACAGCTATGCATAAAGCTTTTCTGACACAATAGCTATCACAATGGTCGTAGACTAATTACAAGATAGTATAAGACCAGGTAGTGTTCTATTCTGTCATATAAAAGTTGGTTTTTGAGGTAAAAAAAACAAAACAAAAACGTTGCCACATTTAACAACAAATGCATATATATTTTTTCTCCCAGTCTGTTACAAACTCACTCCTTCCATCTGGAAGTGCTCTATCTCCCCAATATTCATCCTCAATATCTTTTCCATTCTCCATCCATCCTCTATCGTCCACATCCATCCACTTCTCTGTCCTCCCTAAATTCTATCAAATTATTTCTCTATATCTATAAAACATTTATCATCTATAGATCTACTTATCATCTATCTTCTATCATTTATCATCTACCTGTTTGCCATCATTTGCACACAAAAGAGGTAACACCGATAGTCTATCACCTCACAGAAGGGGAAAGAAAAAATTAACATGAGGGGCTACACAAGGTTGACTTAGAGTTCTATGAGTTAGAGGTCAAGCATAACTACAGCCCCCAAATTTCAACACATTCTGACACCAACCATTCCCCAAAAAGCAATGCACTCACTCATTTTGATTCAATACTTCATTGTATCTACCTCACAGATCACAGACCACATTCTCAATAATAGACTTTGTTAAGAATGTCAACAGGTAATTCAGATTTAGAAATATTCAAAATAAAATTTGAGATAGAGTTAACTGTATGACATGGCCTTTTATGGTTATATATGAAGCTTTGCAAAGCTATGGCTATAATCCCATTTTGGAAAGAGTTAATTGTTAGATTGTTAGACTGTATTAAAGTGGAATATGTTGCTAGACTGTATTAAAGTGACATATATGCAAGTATACAAGTATGTATATTTGAGTCACCACCAAAGGGGATGGTGTGACTAAAGTAATTATCCTTTGCTGTCTTGGAGGTATAGTCTACAATATGTCAAAACAACACACATGCATCCAAGCCCAAGATACAGGTGAGACATCATCTTTGTAACCTACCTGGTCTGACTACACATTTCCAGAAGACTAATACTGATTCCCTGGTGACAAACAACAATCAGATGCCAATTATCTCCAATAAACCTTCTAGTCAGGACTGGGGTAGGAGTGTTGATTTAGTTTCAGCTTTTTTCTGGCCTGGCTAAGTCAGCTTTCACTTTTGGATATTTCACTCTCTTCCTATGGATCCTACCTCTGTCTTTCCTCTGCCTGAACTCTGGTTCTTGGGCTTTGATGCAAGACTACCACCTGACACGATTCACCAGCTTATGCAGCTGTTGAAGCCGAGTCTCTAGATTGGTATCTGAACTTCAGATTTGAGACTCAGCTGGCCCCAGGATGATGTGAGTCATTTCTTTAATGATTCTTGAGTCCCATGAGATGTTGTTGCACGCAGGGAAGAAGCCTAAGTGCAGTGCTTTGTGGTTTTTATAGTAATGTCAATAAAGGTCCAAAGGCCATTGTACGCCTCAATCAGTAGGAGCTGAGCTCTGTATGTGAGTTTGCAAACCTAGTTTTAAATCAAATACCTGGAGACAATCCACTTAACTGGTTTATCTCCTACCTGAAGAGAGTCACTTTTACTAACTCCATGGGTGTCTAGGATATCCATCACTTTGTTTCCCACTTTGACTTTTGGCATTGCAACTGCCCCTCTCATTGACAGCTGTTAGGGCACAGCTTTCCATCCATGGATCATAGTTCAATGTGCAGGAATATTTGGGTAAAAAGAATGAGCTCCATTCCTGGATCTTCTTTCTTGATGGTCATGTTATCTTCCATTCTTGCTTCTAAAATGACTCATTTTATACCCACCATTAAGGAAGCTCCACCATGTCTTTTATTTCCTGCATCCACTCTAACTTCAAAAAATAAGTCTCAGAATCTCTCTGTTATCTGCTTTGATTTTTCATTTTGGCTTGCTTCCATTTTCCTTTCTTTTTCTTTCCTTTTTGTCTGTCATCTGTCTTTTGAAAATCATTTTTGCTTTCTTAACATATGATGTTCTTGATATATTCCATAATTTGTTGAGTCTTCTATTGCTAGTGCTTGGTACTTCAATTGTGTTCCTGAGATGTTTTCAAAACCCTGGTGGGATCTTCTCGAGGTCATATTTTGGTTCCCCTTGATTTACTTTCCTTTTTTTCAGCTTCAACCTGAATTTACATTAGTAACTGTGGCAGTCACGTACTATTGTGCCAACTTGACTAGGATTGTAGGGGTGGAATCTAGCCTGTTAATGTGGAGATAGCCAATGAGTCCTCTGTGTGGGTATAAATTTCTCTGAGAATTCCTGAGACTCTCATGATATTTCCCCTGTGGGAATGAGAGACTTGATTCAGTTCCTTGGAGACGAACTACTGACAAGATGAGATGACAGGTTGTTCATCGAACCTGAATCCTGGAGACTGAAGGCACCTGAGAAGAAGCCACATGGGCTTACTCTGATGGAACTAACCCTCTGGAACCAGAGAAGCCACATGGAGACTCTTGCCAGTGCTGAGATGCTTCGGAAGCCATGGGGAGACAGCTACCAGTGCTGAGATGCTTCTACTGCCAAAAGATACTGCTGATGGACCCTGAGCCCTGGAAACGAGGAGTCATGGGGAGAATCCTTCCAGTGCTGGGATGCTTCCACTACAACTGGATACACAAGACTCTGCATCCACTGGCCTGTGATTGCCCTGGTGTCCTTTCAATGTGTTTCATAAGTCAGAAGGAGACTTTATAGACTGGTATCGGCCACATGGGCTAATATCAGACTTGTGACCGTGGACTGGACTGGGTTGGGATGCACTCTTAATATTCCATTCCTCTTGTATATTAACCTTTCCCTTATATCCATATGTGTATTTATGAATTTGTTTTTCTAGTGTACCCAGACTAACACAGTAACTGATGGTCTGCCCCATGTAAGGCCCTGGCCTTGTTTGAGCTGCTGATATTGGACTTCTTCGTTCTGTTTCCCCACAGATGTGGCAATTTTTATTCCTAGGTATTCTCCTGGTGAGGTCCATGTGTACAGTCCAATTCTGTGATTGAAAAAATGAAGTTGACTTAAAGATTTCCACAATGTGATCTCCAGATTTGTTTCTGTTTTCAAGGTCACATTTTCCATTATCGATCTTTCTCTCTTTTGTTCTAAATTCCACATTCATGCTGCCAATAATTATAAATGCAACTTGACTATATTATCAATTTATCAAGTTCATAGAATTTTTCACTTTCTTTTTCAGTAACTTTAGTGTTTATTACATACATTTTAGGACTGATTTTATTATCTGGATTTCCTTGTACATGTATAGATATAACATTATCACAGATAACACTGCATTCCAAAAAGGATCTTGGAATATTCTTTCTTATGATGAATATGATGGCTAGCAACTAAATTTTTACCTGAACATTTTCAAGTTTTCAGTGTCAAATATCTTAGAACTGGAAAACCTACAAAAGGATGCACAAAAAATCCAGGAATTATTTATGTCAAAGCTTTGTTTTTAAATTGTTTTAGAAAACAACCTTACTATCTTCAAAGTACTCTCCATTACACTTAATTTGTCAAATCTGAAATTCCATTCTTGTGAACATTTTTTAAACTCATCTGTTTGGATGGCTGAAAGAACCTTCCTTATTTTTTTTTCCTTTATGCCTTTTTTTCTTCAAACCACTGTCCTTTCTTGTTCCTTTACATTCGCAGACAAAATATTAAATCTCACAGGACAAATTCAGTTAAGTAAGGTGCATGTGTCTAGAAAGGCATGCTTTTATTTTGTTTTGTTTTTCAAAATCTGACACACTGAAATGATTGCATTAATAGGTGTGTTGTCACGGTGGCAAAAACAGTCCCCCTTCTACAACAAATTGGGCCTTTTTTGGTCAAACACTGCTATGCAATCTTTTTAGAGCCTCTAAACAGAAAGCTTAATTAGCAGTCTAAAATAAACAAACAAACAAAACGTCTGACCTGGTGGAAGGAACTCCAAATGTACTTTCCCCTTTACATCAAAAGAAAAAAAAAAAAGCATAGTCTTGATCTTTGATCTCACCTGACAAGCTTTTCTGGATTAAGTGACAGTAGTGTTTTCCACCGGCTTGCTTGATGTTTGCTTTTGGGATATTAAGAATGTCTTGTCACCAGGAATGACCTTGAAAAATAAAAATTCTGGTTATTTTCTGGGCTATACTTTCCAAGTACAAATATGACAAAGATATTCTTTTCACAGGTTTGTCAGAACTCAAGACAAAAATTTCCCAGCGAACCTTCTCATGATCAAATCTTACATTAAAATTTGCTGAACCAAGGTCTAAGACAGCTCACATAACTTCACCATCTTTTCAATGGTTCATTAGGTGCATGGATTTTGTTGACATTCAAGAAGGTGATAGATGCCAAAAAGAGGTTTGTCAACAATCAAAATTTCACCTTTTATTTTTTGAAGTGAGAAAAAAAACTCATACACTTGATTTTTCCCATGCTGCTGTCCTTGTAAGCTGAGTTCAAACATCATATCAGTTTCTACGATATTTTTCCCCAAGCTGGAAACAAAATTTCACATCTTCACACTGTAATCTAAAATGAGCCATCACAAAAAGTGAGGCTTGAGCAAAACTGCTTTCGTAAAAAAATTCACCATGACCAGAGGAAACTTATCCAGCTGACATCACTGGTGCACTAATTCAAAGTGAGCTGCTTGATGAAAAATGATTGCAGAAAAATGCTCTGCCCAGGAGACCTTTTTTCTGCATGTTTGTTTTATTGTACCGCCATGGATGCCTTCATATAAATGAGGATCAAAAAACAGGTAAATGGATTATGAATGGTCAGAGGCAGGTATTTCACTGATATAGGAAGTTACAAACACCGGAAGTTACAAAATGAATGAAGCATTCTGCTTAAGTATATGAATTCATTTATAGATAACATTGTGAATGGAAATGCCATTCATTGTGTTCCTGCAAATCATACCTGTAGACCAAGCAGCAATCTTGCCAACAGATCCTGGGTATACTACATGGTTTGAAATCAGTACAATCATGTGTCTGCATGAATGCTGAGCTAGTGATCTCAGTATAATATTCATATGAAGAAGGATGTGGCATCAGGATTAGAGAAAGGTTGATCATCAATCTATCACATGCAGAGAACACACATTGCTTCCCGAAACCATGGATGGCTGGAAACCAATGATGATCAAAACTGCAGTTTTCAATATGGTTTACAGTTTCATGGAAGGAAACAAAAATCTCCACATGTAGAGAAGTAGAAATTGTCAAAATTAATAAGCACATCAAATCTGTCAATTATTTTATTTTACTTGAATCTGCAATCAGCTCTCTTAAGCACCTGCAGTCAGTAAATCAGATGGCTACTATATTTCATTTCACCTGAGTTAACACCGACAGCATCCTAGCACACTGCTTTAGCTTCCTTCTCTGGCTCCCCTAGCTACACTCACCAATGTCTGTTCCCAAAGTCTTTCTTTGGGTGTGTTTGTTTGTTTGTTTGTGAACAGGTGTAGTGTAAAGACAGGGGATTTGATTAGTAGCTTACATTCTTGAACAAAAAGTGGATGCTCATTAAATCATTCCGTATAACATGGACATTGTCTGCCACTAATCCTTAGCAAATGTCACCTAAATTGCTACTGGTACTGATGAAAATCGAATGGCAAATCATAATATTTTTGGTCACATGTCTTTCTCCAGCCTGAAGAATTTTAAGAGTAAAAGTTGTCAAATGCCTGCTGCTGCTACCACCCTTTTAAATTGCTATCTTTTGGAAAGCAATTTGAAAAGCATATCTTTTGAAATGTGTTTTAGATTGATTCCCTATTTTAGGGAAATGACAAGTCAGTAGTTTCACGTTCTGATGTTAAAAACAAAACAAATAAAACATGTTTATATTAAAAAGTTGATGATCTATAATGTAAACTCGCATCTAATTTGCAATAAAATATTTAAAATCAAATGACTTATTGAAATTGGAAAATATCTTGCACAGATTAAACAGTTAAATAGTGAATTTGTCACTTTAAAACTAAGGCTGCCTTACCCAAACCTTGATATTTTCAATCTCTTCATATGCATTCCAATGCTTGAAAATGGTTAAGACACACTCCAGAATAAACAGTGAATTTGAATTGTGGTGCTGTTGGTGAAGAATATAGAACATGCTATGAACTTTCAGAAGAACAAGGAAGTCTGTGTTGGAGGAAGTATAACCAGAATGCTCAGAAGCAAGGATGGTGAATCTTTGTCTCATATACATTACATATAGGATCAGGAAAGACGAGTTCTTCTGAAAGGGCATGTTTGGAAGAGTGGCAGCTAAAAAGAGGAAGACCATCAGCAAGAAGGGCTTCTACCGTGGCTGCCATAGTGGGCTAACATAATAATGATTGAGAAGATGGTGCACAACTGGGCAGTATTTCACGCTATTGAATACAGAGTTGCTATGTGTAGCAGTCAACTCCATGATACCTACAAATAGAAGATGATGGAAACAGAAATATATACAAAGGCATATGCATTTAAATATAAATACAAGGACTGATATATACACTTTTTCTCTTTTTTTTTGTAGGGGGGGCATCGCTGACCTAGTTGGAGTAGGAAGCACCACCTTGCTCCTGGAGAGCTGTTGCTGGATTTGTACCACTGTGGGTCACAGTCTGGCACACAACAACTATGCCACCAGTTCTCAGCCCTTATACACTTGTTCATTGTTCACTGCAATGACTTACAATTCTATAGATATGAATGCATTCATTATGCATGACCCTGGTTTCTATTATGATTGTAAATAACTAAATATGCATATATAAACAGATGACTATATTTCAAGGGGACAAGGATGCCAGTGTTTTATTTCATATACAACTGAACCATAAAATAAATGATATTTAATCAGGACCCAAAGTATAAGATACATAAACATGAGTTGATACTATTAAAAATAAATCATTGTATATAATTAAAAATAGAGAAATCTCTCACGCAGAAAATTTCAAATATGTATGTACTTCTGTCCTACAGCCAATGAAGCAAATTTCTCTCACTTCAAACATGACTATACATATTAACTTTTGTCCAAAGAGTAAAGAATTGAGAACTGAATGATTTTCCATACCCAAACTGTGGCGGCCTGAAAAAAATACTACCTAAAGCTAAAGAATAATAACAGCTTAAGGCTGTTATCTAAAGACAAAGGAGAAATAGAATAAGAATTTAAAGAAGAGAATTATAAATGTCAACTGCATCCACATGGGCAGTTGCAGAAATGAGAATTTTAATTGAAATAAATGTCTCATCCTTATTTTTATTACTTTTTATACATACAAAAATACAGGCACTTTATTTTTCCCTCCTTTTTTCAACTACTTATCATATAGCAGAATATATCATATAGCAGAATACTTTAAATCATACAGTTCTAGTTATTAACAGTAGGCAAGTTATTATAATCTTCACCAAGAAGATTAGCTATCACCAAAAAGTTTTGTATCCTCTTCTGGGGAAGAATTTAGTACATTTTCATTTCTCTTCAGGATAATTGTATAACATTAGGCAGAAATATGGAATTGTAATTGATTGGAGATCAGATATAATTTAAGGAGGTGAAAGGTGAAAGGTATGGGTGAAAGGTTGAGAAGAGTGAACTGTGATGTTGACAAGAAGATACATGTATGTGATTTTATTAGTCTGGTTCTAATAAACTACAATATAAATGAAACTCATGGCTTGTTTCCTATAGCACTCTATATGAGTATGATAAAATATGAGTTTCCGGGACTGCGGCCCACTGGGACGGAGGTTCAATTCCAGCAGTGGGGCTGGGTCTCCTACTCCCACCACCAGAGAGCAGTGATGCTCCCCCCCAAAAAAATACGAGTTTCATTGTGTAATCAAAATTTTAATTATTAATAATAATGATTTGTAATATTAAAAGATGCCAAATTAGAGCTTTACTTCTGAGACCCCAGGTTTACAGAGACAGTGGATGGCAGGGACAGCCCCCAATCCGTTTGCAGAGCTTCCACCTCCACTGAGCATTTTATCACATTTAAACCTGGCCTTTAATCCTAGCAGTCTTAGAATATCTTTTTTTTTTCATTTTATACAAAGATTTTATTGGTATATAATCCATATAACAGGCAATCAACAGTTATGGGTGTTATGATCATTACCACAGACAATTTTAGACCATTTTCTTCTTTCTTGTTCTTGTTGTTATTAACTCCCTATTCCCCTCATCTTCCTCTGCCATACCACCAAGAAACTATTAGTTCAGTTATTGTCTCTAAAAATGTACCTATACTAGATTTTGTACACAGAAAAACATGCAAAAGCAATAATAAGAGATGAAAGCAAAAACATACCAAAAAAAACTAACAACAATAATAAAATAAAGCAGTGACAACCCTCAATAGAAATGGAAGTAGAAAAGATTGAAAAACCTGGACCAAATTTAAAATGGGTAAAAAGAGAAATCAAATGACAAGGTGTTAAATCATTACATTTTCAGTGATTCACTTTGCAATGTCCTCTGCAAGGCGCTTCATATTCCTCATCCTTGGTCAAAGGGGATTCACCCTTGCATTCCCTCCAGCCCACCCTCTTCCACCCCTCCAGCAGCTCTAATCCAACCACCAGGCTGAAGGGGCTCAACTATCTTGGTCTCCCCACATCCCCAGCTCCCCTCTCCACTAGTACACACACTCCAGTCCATCTGGATTTCTGGGGTAGAGTTGGGACCATGATGGTTGGGGGGGAGGAAGGCTTCAGGAACTAGAGGAAATTTGTATGCATCTTCTCTGCCTGGCTGCCCCTCAACTGGTCGGTCTCCTCCCTGTGACTCCCCTGAAAAGGGGTGACCAAATACCCACCAGTGGGCCTTAGGTCCCCATCCTGTTCTCTCCCTCATTCGTAACGATGAGATTCTTGTTCTTTGATGCTCAATATCTACTCCCTATGGCCCCTCTTGAACACACATGCTGATGTGCTTCTTCCATATGGACTTTGCTGTTTCCCCAACTCATTTTATGAAGCCAGTATAACTTTGATACCCAAACAGAGAAGGGATCCCACAGGAATAGAGAGCTATAAACAAATATCACTGAAGAACATAGATGCAAAAACCTATAACAAGATATTGGTCAATAAAATACAAAAATATATATATAAATAGCATAATCAACCAGGAGCAGGTAGGTTCATCCCAGAGAAGCAGGGATGGTTTAACATCTGTAAATCAATGTTTAACATTGATGTAAACATCTGTTTAACATCTGTAAATCAATCAATTTTATACATTATATGATGAGATGAAGTATAAGAACTATATAATAATATCTATAGATGCAGAAAAAGCATTTGACAACATCCAGCACCCTTTCCTAATCAAGACACTAGATAAGAATAGAAGGACAGTTTCTCAAGTTAATACAAGCTATTTATGAGAAGCTGGCAGCTAACATAAGAGTTAATGGAGTAAAGACTAAATCAATTCCACTGAAGAAGGGGACTAAACAGAATGTCCCTATTCCCACTATTATTCAATATAGTACTGGAGGTCTTAGCAAATAACATAAGACAGTGGAAAGACATCCAAGGTATCTGAATGGGAGGGGAGGAAGTCAAATTATCATTATTTGCTGATGACATGATCCTGTACATCACAAATCCCAAAAGCTCCACAACCAGAGTACTAACAGCGATAGAGGAATATGGAAGAGTGGCAGGATACAAGATCAACAAACAGAAGTCGATTACTCTGCTCTACACATCTGACAAGAACACAGAAGAGGAGATCAAGAAAGCAGTACTATTCACAATAACCAAGAATAAATTGAAGCACCTTTGGATATATCTAACCAAAAAAACAAAAGACCTATAGAAGGAAAACTGCAAAACCCAACTACAGGAAACAAAATGTGATCCCCACAACTGGAGGAATATCTCATTCTCATGGATTGGTAGGCTCAATATAGTAAAGATGTCTATTCTACCCAGGACACTTTATAAGTTCAATGCTATCTCAATCCAAATACCAACGACTTTCTTCAGAGAACTGGAAAAACTGACAACCAAGTTTATATGGAGAGAGAAAAGGCCCAGAATTAGCAGAAAACAGTTGGAGAGCTGGTTTTACCTGATTTTCACACTTACTACAAAGCCACAGTTGTCAAAACAGCATGGTATTGGCATAATGACAGATACACAGATCAATGGAAAAGAATAGAAAACCCAGAAATAGAACCATTAGCATATAGACAACTGATTTTCGACAAGGGCCCCAAAAGCATCAAATGGAAGGGTGATGCCCTCTTCAACAAATGGTGCTGGAGACAATGGAAATCTACATGTAGAAAAATGAATCAGGATCTCTACCTCACCCCACACACAAGAACAAATTCGAGGTGGATCATGGACCTGGAAGTAAAACCACAAACCATCAAAACAATTAGCAAGAGAATCGTGGAAAATCTAAGAACTTTGACCCAGGGAATGCAAAAGCTAACTGTATTAGGACAGGGTACAAATGCAGGGAAACCAGAAATTGACAAATGGGACTTACTAAGAATAAAACACATGTGTGCATCAAAGGACTTTACCAAGAGGGTAGCCAGGCAATCTACAGACTGAGAGAGGATTTTTAGCAATGATACAAAAACAAAGGGCTTATTAAAAAAAATCTGTAATACCCTCATTTCCTGCAAGAAGAGTAGAAGAGATAACCCTTTGAAGAAATGGGAAAAAGAAATGAAAAGAAGTTTCACTAGGGAGAAGGTTCATATGGCTAATAAACATATGAGAAAATGCTCCCGCTCACTAGCCATTAAAGAATTAAAGAAATGCAGATCAAGACTACCATGAGATATCATCTAACACCCTTGAGGCTAGCCCAGATCAGAAAATCAGAGTGCAACAAATGCTGGAGGGGATGTGGTGAAATAGGAAAACTTCTACATTGCTAGTGGTCATGTAGATATGTACAGCTGCTATGGAAAGCAGTCCGGCGGTACTTAATGAAAATGGAAGTTGAGCTACCCTATGATCCAGCTATCCCACTATTGGGCATATATCCAGAAGAGACAAGAAATAAACCACAGCAAGTGGTATCATGCCAATGTTTATTCCAGCACAATTCACAATCACAAAGAGTTGGAAACAATCTAAATTTCCATCAGTAGATGAATGGATCAACAAACTACAGCACATATACACACAATGGAGTACTACCCCTCACTCAAAAGCTCTAATGAGCTCATGAAACACATCTCTGTGTGGGAAGAACTGGAGGGAATTATGCTGAGCAAAGCCAGTCTATCACAAAAGGAGAAGTACTGCATGAGCCACCTGAGGTAAGTAGAAACAGTATGGTGAGCATAAAAGAGAAGACTTCTATACCATAACAGTTGGTACAAGATGTAGGGTAAGGGGAGGAGGGAAGACCAAAGTCAGGGAGGTACATGTTGGGTGCAACACAGTAATGGGAGAAGGATGAGGGGGTGGAGGGCATAGGGAGATATAAGGGGGTTCAAAAGTGAAAGGAGAACAGAGGGAATGGGGCATTATTCCACCTAGGGGGGTAGTACTGGTCTTGTCTACACAGAAACCAGAGTGGGTGAACGGTTCCTACCACGAAGCACCCAATCATGACGGCAGCTTAGACACATGGAAGCATGCAAGAAGAGAAAGAGCTACAGAGCCAGACACAACCAGAGTCAGATGGACTCCTTTCCTAGAAATGGAGGTGGCAGAGAACAGGCTGGGGGAGGGCCTGCATTTGTACTCCCAGTTGGGGAGTTTTCTACATAAATATGAGGGTGCTTCAAATGCGTCTGAAAAATTCTAATTATTTTCCAATTCCATTTAATCATAAACTTTTTGAAAACCTCTCATGCAATGCCCTTACACCAACTTAAAAAATTAATAATAACATCACAAAGTATTTAAAATACAATCCATGTTGAGGTGTCATCAACTATACCCATAATTTCTAGCCAAATTTTTTAATTATATTTTCATTTAATGATAAATAAAATTTCCCTGCATCACTTTAAAATTATTTTGACTCTAATATATTAAATTCAGAATTCCCCTGTACACTCTTATTTCATTATAAATTCTGGCTAATTGGTTTAAGGTCTGTCCCACTTTCTCTATGAGTCTGTTGTTGTCTAAGTATGTTTAGCTTCAATTTATACAACTTCAGCAAGAACAGTATGCTCATGGTATGGTATACTTTACATTGCTACTTATGCCTAAATTATAGTTCATCAAATATACAGCAGCAATTTAATTTTGACAACTTGGTTAATTATTGTCACTTAGAAATTTTATTTCTTTCATTACAATTAATAACAATGGATATTGCACTAGTTACATGATGTGGTGTCAATTTGGGACTTGAGAGGATTAAGAGTGAAGGGGGGTGGAGTTTAGTCTGTCAATCAGGTCACAGACAGTGATGCCTCTGTTGGCCTTGCCTTCCCCTGAGGCTTTTCAGAAAACTCTAGTATTTTCTCCTTGGAGGCGGGAGAAACGCTCTTGAACTGCTCACTCCCTTGGATAGCCTCTACTCACAAGACACACTACCTTATGCTTATAAACCCCATGACCTTGGAAATGGTGGAGCCACTTACAGACCCCTGCCAGTGCTGAGATGGGTCCACTAGGTCCAAAGGCATTCTACCCATATGGTTTGTGAAAGTACTGAATTTGGCATCATGGCACGTGTTTCATGGGTCTTTAGAAGATTTTGTAGACTGATATCAGACATATGGGCTAATATCAGACCTGTAGGCTTGTATTAGACTAGGTTGGAATGCTTTCTCAATGTTTAATTTCCCTTGTATATAAACCTTTCCTTTATATACATATGTGTGTTTATGAATTTTTTTCTTTAGTCTTCCAGGACTAAAAAAAATACATAAAGGAGCTCACAGCATAGGGAATCTGGGAAAAATGACCTCCTCAGGACCAATAATGAGAGTAACCATGCCAGGAGGGTAAAAGGATGTGGGGGTGAGGGAAAAACTGATCACAATGATCATGATACAACTCTTTCTCAAGGGGATGGACAACCAAAAATCTGTGAAGGGAGACAGCAGTCATTGTAAGGCATGAATAAAAATCACAAATTCAAGGACTCATGATGAAGGATGGTGACGGTCAGCTGATAACAAAGGCTCAAATAGAAAGAAAATGTTTTGAAAGTGATGTTGACAACATAAGTACAAATGTGCTTGACACAAAAGATTGATATATGGCTTGTGATAAGGCCTGTAAAATCCCCCAATATATCTACTTTAAAAAAATATGTTGTATGATTATTTGTTGAAAATGTAAACACAAAGGGTTCTAATTCCCAATTCCAACTGAACTGCTCAGTAAAACAAGTTACATTTAATACAGTGTATCAATGTTCTCTTTCTTTATGATCTATTTCCTTTCCAGTTTGATAATTTCACTGCCCTCCTCTCAACTTTGTTTAAAGAAATTGTTGGCCTTTGAGTACCATAGTAGTCATTTTAAAGAGATGTAGCAATTGTAGGCTATTGTCATCCTTCATCTTATGTTGCCCTCTGCTATTTCACTCAAATGTGATCTCAGCAGCTCATTCATTTTCTAGGTTCAGAGAGTGTCTCAGGAATGACAGTTTCAAGACAATTTCTATGCTATACGTTACAGTTTGTCTGGCTCTTTTTCCTACCTTCTTTTGTTGTTGTTAAATAAGGGAGGTCATTTTGATTTATATATTCCCGCAACTTTATCTGGGACAAATTATTGGAGGCTCAGTTAGAAAGGTCAGTGGCTGTAGTAACATCTACTTTTAGTCTCAGGATAGATGAAGTTGTGACTCTTGCCAATTTATTATTCCTGAGATATTATCAAGGAACTCTGGTGTCATGGTTGGGTATGAGTTGGGCTGTAATTCAAAACCAACAGTTGCAATATGAGACTTTATATTCCCATGCAGATTCAGAAATTCAAAAACTCAGTCCTGTTCTGCCCTGTAGTGTTGGATTCCACCTAGTGTCAATGGCATGTTATTTCTGTCTGTCTGTTTTTAGCAGTCATAAAAAAAGATTACAGCATTGATATTCAGGATTGGAATATTTAAGACCATTGTCACATAGAACAGCTCAGTCAATTGACCCATCATCCTACACAAAATTCATGATCTGAATCTTACTGAAATGAGTAACATCCATATCTTTTAAACTTCAAATGGCTATTTAAGGCACAACTATGGGTCTTTTCTTGCCCAAAGAAAAGCAATGGAGAAACAATTGTTTTCCCACTATTTATATTTAATATTTCTGAATTAAAGGACTTTATATAATCTGTCAATATCATAAAAGTTGGATCTTGATATGAATATATGTGCATACAATCACAGTGCCAGTATGCTTAAGTGTTTGTCCACGAACCTACAGGTTAGTGCTTAGGTTAGCAATTTGAACCCTGTGTTTCAGTGAGCAGTTTGGACCTATCTGCTCAATGGGGAAAGTACATGGCAGTCAGATTCTGTAGAGACTGTAGGCTACTACTATGATACAGTTCTGATCTGTGCTGTAGGCTAGCTATCAATCAGAATTGACTCAACAAGTATGGCTTATAAGGTACAAGTAAAAAAAAAGCATTACTACAAAAGTATAGACTTTAATTTTAAAATGTATACATGGTAAGTTACTTTTTCTCCACATATCCCCTATGCTGTTCTATGAATAGTGTCCCCTTCTCTTGAGATAATTCAACAATATGATTTATACCACTTCTATGTATGTATGTATATATGTATTATAGATAATTTTATTGGTGGTTCATACAATTCTTATCACAATCCATTCATACATCCATTGTGTCAAGCACATCTGTACATATGTTGCCATCATCACTTTCAAAACATTTTTTTTCTACTTGAGTCCTTGGAATCAGCTCCCCATCCCCCCCTCCTCCCTCACTTATTAATCCTTGATAATTTATAGGGTATTATTATTTTTTCATGTCTTGCAGTGTCCAATGTCTCCCTTTACCTCCTTGTCTATTGTTCATCTTTCTGGGAGGGGGTTTACCTAGAGAGTCGGACAAAAGACAGTAAAAACCAAAAGAGGAAAGAACTAGGAGGCAAAGGACATCTATAGAGATATAAATAAAGGTGTGTTCATATGTAAATAAAGTTATGTATGATATTGGGAAATAAATCTATGTACATGTATTTATAGGTTAGTATTTAGAAAGCATGTGGACATTGGGTCTCTATTCAAATGATATACTTGTCCATTTTTCAGAATGAAAGGAACATCCCCATGAGAATTTCATTTGCAAACTTCTACTCAAGTACTCTTTTTGAAACAAGAACACTTTGTTCTAATAATCTGGCATTCTGCTATGCTCTCCTTCCCTACATGATTTTTGAAGGCAAACTGGGTACATAAGCAAATGTGGTGAAGAAAGCTGATAGTGCCCAGCTGTCAAAAGGCATAGAGTCTAGGATCTTAAAGGCTTGAACATAAACAAGAGTCTGTATAGCTGAGAACCATCAAAGGCCACATGGAGGAAGCACACCAACCTATGTGATCATGAAGTGTTCATGGGATCAGGTATCAGGCATCAAAGACCCAGAGCAAAAAATCATTATAAGAACAAGGAAGGGATACAGAGTGGAAGCCTAAAGCCAATCTGTGCACTACTTCTTAACAGCAGTTTAAGTCTCTCCAAAGAATATGAACCATGGAAAAGATAATACTTTAAAAATATTCCTTGCATTTTGAGAAAAAGAACGGTGAAGATAAAAGTCTATAGAATGGGTAGATGAAGAGTTTTCAAATGGAATCTCATGGGGCTGTTCCTTCCATCCTGAAAAATGAGCAGGTATATTGGAATAGGGGGAGGTTACACAATTTCCTGATGTTTCCCCAACACAAATTTAGTTGTCCAACTTAATACTTATTCCCAATAATGCTATCCCTCATTATCATCCTGTGAGAAAATAGTTACACATTACTAATTGTGATCACAAAATAAAAATCACCAAAACCTTCTGAGCTGACTTGTATCTTGGATTTAACTGGAGTGGGGATTCACTTAGAACCCACTGCTTCGATTGACTTAAAAAAATGAACTCCAAAGAGGTGGATATATATATATATATGCATATATACATACACACACACATATATATAACATAATCAAAGTGAGAAGGAAATAACTGAGATGAAACAGATAGAGTGATGCTATGTCTGGCCTTTATAATACATGTGTTGAATATATTTCACTCCTACCCAAGCAGAAATCCTTTTGATGTTTCTAAGCTAGTGTGTTAGTCTGGGTAGACTAGAGAAGAAAAGCCATATACATGCATATGTATATAAGGGATGCGTTTATATAAAAGAGTAATTGAACATTGGCAAAAAAAAATCTCAACCCAGTACATTCCAAGGTCACTAGTGCAATAGTAGTCCATATGTCTGATATCAATCTTTAAGTCCTCTTCAGACTCAGGAAACACATGCAATGATGCCAAATGTAGAATGACCACAAGCCAGTGAGTAGAAAGTCTTTGGATCCAGTGGTGTTGTAACCATCTCAGCTCTGTTAGGAGTTTCCACGTAGTTTCCCTAGGTTCAGGTTTCTTTTGGCCTCAGGGTAGCTCCATGTGGCTTCTCCTCAAGGATGTCTTATGGGGAACTAGTCTTGTCAATCAAATGTCTCTCAGGGAGTGAGAGAGTGTCTCCTGCTTCCAAGAAGGAACTACCAGATTTTCCAGAATTCTCAGAAGAGAAGGCCATGCCCACACAGATGTCTCATTGACTATCTCCAGATTGACAGGCTACACTCCACTCCCACACTTTTATTTTTTTTTTGGCGGGGACATCACTGCCCTTTGGTGGTTGTGGGAGTTTCCCAGTTTTGCTCCTGGAGAGCTGCTGCTGGATTTGAACCGTCAAGCTAGTGGCCCGCAGTCCCGCACTCAACCACTATGCCACTGGGGCTCAACCCTACCTCCACACTCTTGATCCTCAAATTGACACCATATTAGGTGACTGCCATAAGGAGTAATGAAATGATTATATATTTAAAAGCATCACTCTGTTTGTTATGCAAAGAATGAATTCTAGAGATTAAGAGTGGACTTAAACAAAATATAAGAATTAGGGAAGTAAATAAATTATATTGGGGAACAGAACAACAGAAGTCCAAGACTTGCTAATTAAAAAATATTTACAATTTTCTCAGTCATCACAGCTAAGAACAATAAATTTATTTTGTTTTAATTTTGTAAATTTAAAACTAATGTCAAAAGATAAACTATTTTATTCTAATTTATTATCTTTAGTCCAGTGCATTGATAACAGGCTATCTGTTTTATTTCTTAATTATAGTGTGGACTTGATCCTTCAAAAATATTTATATTGTGCTAATGGGATTGAGAGTTAGGAAACATTTACTATATGTAGAAAGTATCTGAAACATTAGGTCCTAAATTCTTTCCTAGCTATAGAAGTACAATAAAATAATCATAAATATTTTCACATACAATTTTCCATGTTAAATTTCACATTAATTAACCCTTTAGTGTTTACTATTTCCTTAAAACAAATGGACATGGTGTTGTTAATCAGTACTGTCATCTAAAGCAAGTACCTTGAGCCTGTTTTTTTTTTGAGGAGGGAAGTAGAGTAACTGTCAATAACCTTACAACTTATCAAAATACAGTAAGTACTATAATTAAATGTCTAATTATATATTAAAGCTATTGGTGAAAATATTGTTGTAGATATGAATTCATCTCTCATAAAATATCTATATTGAGAGGTTTTTAATGGTCAAATTACCCTCCCAACGTGGACAGTACTAAATAATCAATTACTATGTTCATTTATACAGAGGGGCTATGATTTGATTCTTTTGGGAGGGGACTGAGGATATTATACTATTTTTTACTCTAAAATTAATTTTGGCTAGTGTAGCCTTGCAGCAGATGACAATGGAGGGCCATATCTTACTCCTTCTGTCTTCCCTATTGACACAAGAATGGAGTCAGACAAGCCTTCAGGATCCATCCTACTTTATCTTGATATCATGGTTCCCTCAGTCCAGTCTACATCTATGCTACATTCAATAATGTTTTGAACTGGCCACACAGAACTCACAGACAAAACTCACAGTGAAGAGGTTTTTTGTTTTTTGTTTTTTGTTTTTTCCCAAGGAATCCAACAAGTATCACCAGTCAGGATGCACAAACAGCAAGGATCTCCTCAGCCAACAGCCATGTCTGGCTATGCTTCTCAAACTCTGCTCCATGTGGTAGCTATGCCCTGTCCTTAATATCTCATAATAGGCTTATCAAGCCTTGGCCTTTGCTTCTTTGGTCCAGGAAGCCAACCCACCGGCTATTCTGTTCCACACTTCTAGAGTCTTGATTCAATAAGGAGAAGGCACTCATCATCTCAGCCCTACTCCTCTGAGTCTCTGTGCCACACCCTGTGGTGCACCCTGCAGCACCAAGAGAAGAAGGGTTCATGTCAAAGTATGGTAAAACATAATAGAAGATTAAGGGCATGCCTGAGCTCTGCCTGTCTGCGAAGCACCTTGGACTGGTTTGGAAGTGGGTTCTTCTACCCCAGAGAAGGTCGTTTGTGTGCATGTCTCAGGCAGGGTTCTCTTAGAGAAATTAAAATTTAGGACACGAGTAGTTCTTTTTATATATTTATATGTTGAGGAAGGTATATAAGATAAGACAAAAGACAAAATTAACTATAAAGTAATACAGATTGCTCGGTGCCACTCACTTGTGTGAGGCAACTAGAAGACCAGCAGTTTTTCAAATCTTGAGGGCCGCTGAGTAGTCCTCTGTAGAGCAATCCAGGCTATCTGGTTACAGGCAGCAAACGGCAGAGCAGGTTGCCAACAGTCAGCCAGATGACAGAGTCCAACTGTCCCCAGCTCAAGAGATGTATATCCTAGGAGCGTGGCAAAGTAGGGTTGAATGGAGGTCGAGGCACAAGATGAACAAGGCAGCTCTTTGGTCCGAAGATCCGGAAGAAAGAGAGAGGGCGGGACTTGCTGAGCCCTTCCTATATCTGCCCTTTAATTAATACCGCGTGTTCATTGGTCATGCCGTCACAAGAGACCCACCAATCTTCTGTGGCCGTGTTGGCATAAAAAACCTACTCATCACAGCGCACTCCACACCTTTTCCTCACTTTCTTTTTTTTCTTTTTAAATAATTTTATTGGGGGCTCTTTATTGAATGTATTGTAACATTCAATACATCATCTTTATCAAGCACATTTGCACTCATGTTGCCACAATCATTCCCAAACATTTTACATGAGCCCTTGATTAAGCTCCTCTTAAAAAAAGCTCCTATTTCCCCTCCCACCTTTTTTAAAATTAATCATTTTATTGGGTACTTATACACCTCCCCTCCTGATCCATACATACATCGGTTGTATGCAGATCTCATTTGCACACTTGTTTCCATCATCACTCTCAAAATATCCTCCCTCCACTTAGGCCCCCAGTTCCACCTCCCCATATTTCCCTTCCTACCTCCCACCATGAACCCTTAATGATTTACAAATTGTTATTTCATATTGTTCACTGTCCAAAGTGTCCTTTCACTCTCTTCCCTGTTGGCCATGCCCCAGAGAGGTTATATATAGATCCCTGAAATTAGTTTCCCCTTTCTACTCCATCCCTCCACCTTCCCAGAATCACCACTCCCATCACTTGTCCTGAGGGAATATCTATCCTAAATTCTCCATGTTTCAGACTCCAGTGTACATAACCTATTCTAGTCGGACTTGTCTGCTAGAACCGGGAGCATGATAGTGGATATGAGGAAGCATTTGAGAACTAGAAGAAATATACATATTTTGTTGCTACTACACTGTACTTTAACTGGTTCATCTCCTCCCTGCAGGCCCTCTGTAAAAGGATGTCGTTTCACCTATTGATTGGCTTTGGGTAAGCAATCTGTACTCCCTCCTATTTATAATTATATAATTTTAGTCCTTTAATGGCTGACACTGCATCCCTTCAACACCATGTGGTCACGCAGGCTGGTGTGTTTTGTTGGTGGGTTTTGTTGCTTCTGAGCTGAATGGCTACTTGTTTACTCAAGCCTTTAAGACTCCAGACATTATATCCTTTCATAGCCAGGCACCATCAGCTTTCTTCACCACATTTACTTATGCACACACTTGTCATCAGTGATCATATCAGGAAAGTGAACACACAATGTTATGTTTTTTATTCTTAAAACTTGATAACTGATGGTCCACCCGCTGGTGTGCTTCATCCATGGGGGTTTTGTTGCTTCTGAGCTGGATGGCCACTTGTTACTCAAACCAGACACTACATTTTTTGATAGCCGGACACCATCAGTTTTCTTCACCACCGTTGTGTATGCACACTTTTTTCGTCAGAAATCGGGTAGGGAAGGTGAGCATCATGGAATGCCAATTTAATAGAACAAAGTGTTCTTGCATTTAGGAAGTACTTGAGTGGAGGTCCAATGCCCATCAGCTGTTCTATTACTAAGCCTATATGTATAAATTTGCTGATCTATTTCCCCCATTGTCAAATATAAATACATGCACCCATGTACCTGCCTGTATTTAAACCTCTATAAATGCTCTTTACCCCCAGGATCCAGACTTCCTTAATGTTGCATATTGTCTGAAGTACCAAACTATAATTTTATTAAAGCTCTCTTCTGCTTAAGTTAGGAATATCAGGTTTCTTTGTGTAATCAAGAAATAGAATTCACATAGACATTCTTACCAGGTGTGAGTTACAGATAAGAAAATATGATCACAAACTAGTTATTTGATATCATAAGACTGGAATGTGATGAAAGTCCTTAGGGAAAATACTTCAAGTTGAGAGCCTGGCAGCTCCTATCATTCAAAGTCAAAACAACTAATTAAATTATTAGCTGTTGTCATCTTAAATGAAATACTCATTTCGGGCAAGACATTAGGAAGCTGATCAGTCATTTCCATGGAGATCATGAAAGAAGTGAGCAATACGGGGACTGTGAGCTGCAGTGATTACATCTTGTTATGATTGGTAGTGTGATAAAGAGAAAGATAAGCTGGGAATGATACATTTTCTAATTCAAACCAGAATGTCAAAGTATGAGCACTATATAAACATACTTTACTTTTGATCTGAGGTACAGTATTAGTCAAGAAAATTTGAGATTATGAAAATTAAATTTGTAATCTAAACTATGTAGTTTCATTAGTTACAAGATTAGTTAAAATAAAATGTTTAAGTTTTATAAGATCAAAATCTAAAGATATAGAGTGTTCCAAATCTCAACTCAGATCGAGTCTCCCTTATTAGCTGGAAAGTTAATTATCTATATTTATTCATATAAAATTAGTAAATTATATTATACTCATAGCAAATGTACTGTCTATTTTTGGTATTAGTGCTGTTGGATTTTTTAAACTAAAATTAATCCACTCATAGGTTAGCAGGTACTGAGTGTCCATTTACAAAAAAAATAAGTTGAGAATAAAATATACTAATAATGAATGATGCCTATTTAAGATATTTTATAATCTATATCAGTAAACACCCTTATAAAATAGGACAAGACTGAAGTATTGGGAAATAAGCCACATGGAAAAATAAATTTTTAGTGGCACTACGTCGGGTTGCAAAGTGACAAGGAGAAGCCTCTGAAACCAGACAAGAAGCAGGCAGAGAACAAGAAGACATTCAAGCAGAAACAGAAAGAAGAAAAAATTTTGAAGAGCTGACAGTGAAGGACCTGAGGAAGGTCCCCAGACCACAGGTGGAATTAAGAAATCTGGCAAAAATAAGCTGTTCTTGAAGACGAAGACAATGATGACCCTTACTCCATTCCTGTGTGAACATCTTTATTCTCTGCTACAACATTTAATACCACTTGTAGTTAGAATGAAGTGTTGTCCTGGAGCCTACTGCACATTTAATAATAAACTTTGTAAAAAAGAAAAAAAAACTAAATCAATTTTTAGATTCAGATATGTCATAAAAAATACAGTTCAAGGATATATTGAGCTAAATGAGTTAGTTGTTCTACTTTATAAAGTTGAGAGCTGTTCTTATAATTTCCCCAGATATATGCTCAAGCTAGATGATATTTAGATTCAATAAATTATTATTGCAATGTATGAGTAGTATATATATGTATATATATAAACACACACACAAACATGTATATATGGACTTCAAATGTTTGGGGAAAATAGAATGAAAATATAATGGAAATCTGTTATACACTTTGGTAAGCTCCCCACTTACATATGTACCCACATATTCCAGCTTAAATTAAAAATATTGCTACTATGGTTCCAATATATACACATACATTCTTATTTTTATCAAATCACATTTTAAAATGATTCTTTGATATTTGAGTGACAGCAGACAAATTCCATCAATGTGGTTTGTATAAGTTTACAAGTCTCTGAGAGAAATTTTGGAGGTGTGCAGTGACATAATTCCTATCAAATAAGGCTAAAAATTAATTTTTCATTTAGGAATGATGATTTTTGCACTCTATCCAAGAAATAGACAGGAAAATACTAATAACAGCATGAATCAACAGTGACATCTAAAGAGTGAAATTTAGTAAGAGGTCTGAAGTTAGATATTAATGAAAGACAGTTTTTAGATTTTGAAGAAAATATTTAAACTTAAATATGTTTTCCTAATCTTCAAAAATCCCTCACTGCTATAAGAAAGAAATATAAAGTGTAAAAGCTGGAGTGAATATAATATAGCCCATATGATCAAAGTAGCTATTTGTCTGAATGTAGAATCACAGAATTGTACTATGAACAGTCATCACTATAATAACAGAGATGACTAGAAGAAAAAATGAAATTCATTAAGAATTGGATATAGGTCTTGTAGCTACTGTGATTTGGAGGGATGTTTTCAATGGTTTTCTAGCACTTTTGAACAACAACTTAAAGAGGGAAGTTTATTTAGCACTGAATTAATACTAATTTATAATAATGGTGAAATGAAATTGTTCAGTATGGTTCTTCTATGCATGTGTTTTGGACAGTGACTGACTGGAGTATACAAATCAGATATAGATGAATCTACTTCTTGGAGATTGCTTGGTTTTGTCCTTCTGCTAGGTCTAAGTGAGCCACTACAGAAGAAAGTGATTAACTCCATAGTCCACAAAGGAATGGGTCATGCTCATAAGAGATCACTGTCTGAGATGTGGAGGCAGCGGAGATCATGTGAAGCAACTCTGACTGTGAAGCAGAGCATGAGACTACCCAGTCCAAAAAACAAGTAAAGCACGCACCTTTGTGCAGGAGGGTGACGAGGAGAGTGAGGGGACTGTTTGGCATTGATCAATGCTAGTCCTAGAGTTAGTGTATAATTATTTCACCTAGAACAGGGTCAATGTGCTGTATCACTCAGGGACCAACAAGAGATATGTCCATGAGCACGACTGAGAAGGACTTCTGAGGGTAACATGACAATAGCTCTATAATGTGTTCTAATCCTGATGAGGTGACCTGTTAATTCTCCTAATAAGTCTTTATAACAGTAAGTATTGTCTGTGTGCTTTATGTGGCCATTGCAATGGATTATTGAACCCAGCAGAGACACAGAGTGCTGTGGAAGGCACAACTGGGATTGGATTGGGATAAAAGAGGATGCATTGCTGAGGTATACCTGGAATCTGCCTTGTAGAATTCAGTTTTGAATTTCAATGAAATTGAGTATTCCTTCCCTGATGTATAACCAGATTCAGATTGAAGCCACTCCCTAAGGGGAAAAAATAGTATTTGATGAAAATATTGAATTGATGTGCATCATTTAGAAAGCATTTAAATAGAATGGATTCATTATATTTGCGTATTAATTTGATTCTAAGTATTTGTGAATGTTAAATTTTATATACCCTTAACTTAGACACCAGGCCACGTAAATGTTATTTTTAAACTCTTCCCACTATTGAAGCAAAGTAATATTCATTGAAAGTGCTGACAGCCATGCAAGTATTGCTACTTCTTATTAGCAATTTAAAGTTTCTATTGTTAATGAGTATATCAGAATATTTGTAAATATTATGCACATCTATCTGTTCCTCAAAGCTAATTAACAGTATATTTTGAAATATTAAGAATAATATTATTTTAGATATAAGAATTTATGGTTTAAAATGAATTGTTATTTTATATAACTATTAACATCATAGATTTTAAAGTAATTATTTTCTGTGCATTATATATTATTTATCATAGTAAGCTTCATTTGGAACAGCAATCTGCCTTTGATAAGAATATTTCATATTTCTAGGATAAGTTCACAATGGGAGAATATGCCCTGCATTATCTTCCTAGCCACAAACTTTTGATCCAGTTTCTATGCAGTCCTTGGTGACCCAGATGATAGACAACCAAGACTTGATATTTTGCCTTCAAGGTGTGCCACCTCCTTTATTGGCTGCACTAGGATAAAAGAATAATTGTAGTAACATGTCATACAGAGATATTTGGGGTATTTGTTCTCCGTTGACTAATTTAGGAGTTTATAAAAATTAAAAATATACTACTGGAAAAGTATAAATATTGTCAAAACATAATTGGATATTTTGAACAGATAGAAGCAATTACTTTTTATATTATTTCTCTACAAAATTATGGCAAGATATAAAATTAATATTTTAGATTAATTTTAGGTTCAGGTAGTTCAAGTAATTTGAGGTTCAAGTAGTTGTTTATGGAAATGCCAATTAGGAATATTTACCATTTTTATTCCTTCCGATTTTTAATTTAAATTTCATGCACCTGCCATTTCCTAAACCTGAGAATCAAGCAAACTTCTGAGTCTCTCTCATGAGTAGCAATATAATTCTAGCTGTCAGAGGAGCTTTGATGAATGTACTGTGGAAAATCAATGAGACTTCACACTCCGGAGGTTTAGACTCCTTACACTGATGTGTAAGATGCAATAACTCTAACAATTTTAAGTCCTGAGTGCAAGTTTTATGTAGCCCTTGAAAAATCTGTGAAAAGTCAAGTGAGAAAACAAGTTTAGCTCTCTCTCTTCACTCTCTATCTTATATTGAAATAATGAAATAACATAAAGATGTTAGACCTATGTCAAGTTATGTATTAGGTTTGTTCCTAAAATATGTATGAGTATAGAGATTGTCTTGGAATAATAAATATAACAAGAAGAAAATTATACGTAATGATATTCACAAATAAATCATTAACATGATTTTTATTTACAGAAACAATTTTAATGACTATTGTTTTGATTATTTTCTCTGATGTTAATTAAATCATGTATTCATAGCTGGTGAGCATAATCAAATCTCTTCTTTAGCTCATAGCTTTGATACACAGTTGATATAATAGATATACTGATGCATTTAATATTGGAATAGTTAAGTGATATTCCTACAAAGTTCCATTTCCTTCCATTTCCTCTGGAAACATAGGAAGGGAAAACATGTTCATAAAGGTTATCCTTTAAACATTGTTTTAAATGGAAATTCAAAGGCATTGAAATATTGTATAAAGGAGGGGAAACAGTAATTTTCTACTTTTATGCTAACTCTTAAGGGAATGACACAAGAATTAGAAATCGGACCTCTTTTGGCTATGCAAAGAGACATCAGGAACCAATTCTAGACCAAGGCAGAAGTCAGACACTCCTCAACCTTCCATCGTTATTCTCTTTTCAGATACGACCTATTCCTCTCATGGTTCCCTATTATTTGTTGGGGTGGATGATCCATTACAATGTCCACACAAAACTAATAGACAATAATTACAGTAATATTTTCCTGTTGTTTTTTTTTAGGGAAGCTAACAAACTACTACAGCCAACTTCAGAAAATATAAAGGACACAGTCATTGGCCCAAACCACCTGAGTTTCTCATCCATCAGCCAAGCCTCTCTCTCTGATCTTGTGTCTCGTCCCACTGTGAGATGGTGTCAGGAGTCCAGCTTTACTGCCCTGGTGCATCTGTGGACTCTGCTTCCTACATCATCACTTTTCAAGGTACCAATGCAACTGTCTACTTGTGAGCTCTGGAATTCTTTCTTGTTTCTGTGATGGGTGTCAGGTACCCAAAAGAATGGTAAAACAGATACATTCCTATGTTCCTGAGTTAGATGCTGTTTTCAGGCACTCTACCCAATAATT
>PVJH01013628.1:0-59768 GCA_004026705.1 Nesogale talazaci
CTATATGTATGCTGTGGTTAATAGGTGTCACTGTGTTGATTCTAACTCATAGTGAGCCTATGTAGAAGTAAATGACATACCATCTGGTTCTGAGCCCTGGTGTGCTCTGGTGACAGTGTCTGTTAGGCATTGGGCTGCTAATTTCAAGTTGAGTGGTTCAGACCTATCTTTGGATCCTCAGGAGAAAGATGAAGATGAAAAATAATTAAAAAAAGAAAGATGAGGCTGACTCTGCCTGTAAATATTCTTGAGTGTCAGAAATCCTACATGCAATCACTAGGGAAAAGAATCAACTTTAGGGCAGTGAGTCTATGTGTTTATGTACGTGTGTATAGTATATTTACACACTTACATTTATTTGCATAATTTAGACATGTGTGTTTGCATAATTTAGACATGTGTGTTTAACATATGTGAATGTATGTGTCTATATATAAATATATATTTTTTATATCTACACACAAATAAGCATATACACTTATTTGAATGTTCAAAGACTTTGTGAAAAAAAATCGCATGACCTTTTCATTCCAATTTTTAAAATTTGTTTAAAAGCTCTTTATTGTGAAACTGGGCAGAACACATCATCAATTAGACATTCAACAATTTGCACATGATCTGCCTCATCTCCTTCAGTGCAATCTCAATGTGGCCTTGCTCATTTCACCTCTTCACTATATTTTCTTGGTCTAGTCTCCTGCTGGCCAAATCCTATTAAACTTTTTTCCTTTCCCACGAACTTTTGGAAGCCCCTCATGTTCACATTCTTGCTTGGCTTGCTTTGGACAGAGAGGAGAGAGTGGGATACACCTGAGATCCCCTCTCTGGCCTTAAGTTAGCCTGTAATGAGAAAGATAACTTGGATAGATCTGTAGGCCCCAGCTTCAGAGAGCAGACAAGGTCATCTGTCAAGAGAGGACTGGGTGAGAATTGGCATGGCAGGCACCTGGGCTTTGGGAGACTAAAGACAGGGAGAACATGTGGCATGCCTGCGGGCAGGCCAGGCACTTTGCTGGCCAGGTTTTACAGCATTTTCGAGAGCCCCTTTTGTACTTATGGAGGGACTTACATTTGGCCCTGTGAATCACTCATTAGCTAGTGCAGAATAAGCGGACTGGAGAAATCGTTCTACTACAGAGAGTTGAAGCTACCCAGCCAGGTTACAAAGGGCTTTCCTCCCTCAAGTTCCTTTCCTGGGGTTCTGCTGGGTCAGTGTCCTCCAAGGCCACCGATGTGGCACAGGGCAGTCCTCACCTTAATGTCTACTCCCATGCAGCCTCCTCTGCAGGTAGCTTCTGCATGTGTGCTCTATGTGGTATACATTCCATGAAGCCCCACTTTTCTTTGCCCTTTCTGTCCCTGAAATATGCTCCCAACACACACACACACACACACACACACACACACACAGATGACCCTTGTTTGCTCCATGCTTCCAGACCCCACCATGTCTTTTGACATCTTTCTTGGAAGACTAAAAAAGGCCACAAATGATGCCTGTGCAGTAGGCTATAGAAATGGCCACCATTTTTCACATCTCCCAGAACCGTCGGCCTTTACGCTTCTCTCATCAAAAGCTAGAGTCCTTTTCTCTCCCTCTCTTGAACATGGGGTTGCTTTGTATTTAGCATTGGCCAATAGAATATGGGAGAAGTCTGTGTACCTGAACCAAACCTAGGTTCAAGAGGCCTTCAACACATCTGGCCTTTCTCTGAATTCTGCTGGGCTATACTATATCATGTGACTCCAGAAACAGCATAAATCATCAAAAATGAAATGTAACAGAAAAAGGGGAAAAATCATAGATATTAGTAAGTGGAAATAGACTGGTACTGTTCATTCTGAATGAGACAATCATGTGGTTTACTGTGACAGGAATGGCAAGTTCAAATGAAATAACTCCAAAGAATGTTTGAAGATCTACCTTGAAATGCAGTGTGATAGGGTAATATGTATAAGCCTGCAAGGAAGACTTTTTAATATGCTTATTATTAAAATTTATGCACCAACCACTAAACTCAGTGAAGAAAATGAAAAATTCTACCAGTCACCTTAACCTAAACTTGATCAAACATGCAATCAAGATAAATTGACTATTACTAGCAATTAGAACTAGAAAGTTGAAAACAAAGAGGAAGCATGAATGGTTAGAAAATATGGCCTGGGCAATAGGAACAAAACTGGAGATTGCATGATAAAATTTTGCCAGACCAATGACTTAGTCATTGAAAATAATTTTAAAATATATATAATTTTAACTTTATTTTAACTATTATTACCATTTTATTGAGGGCTTTTTCAGCTCTTATAACATTCCCTATATTATATGAAGCATATTCGTACATAAGTTGCCATCACCATTGCAAAACATTTTCTACTTGAACTCCTCTTTTTTCCCTTCTTCCCCCATCCTCATGAATTCTTGATCAATTACATATTGATCTTATTATTTAATATCTTACACTGCCATTGCCTCCCAACACCCACATTTCTGTTATTCATCTTCTTCAGGGGGGAAGAGGCTAACACATATTCTTGTGTTGGGTTCCCCTTTCTCAGTCTTCACCTTCCCTGTCTATCCCTCTACCTTCATAATATCTCCTCTCTCATTACTGTTCCTGGGGAGTTTATCTTTGCTGAATTCCATGTGTTGAGAGCTCTTATCTGTACCACTGTGTGTCCTCTGGTCTAGCCAGATGTGTAGGTTAGAACTGGGTAATGGAAGTGGAGAGAGGAAGTATTGTATTCAGGAACTAGAGGAGTTTGTCAGTACTAGACTATACCTTGGTTGAGTAATCCCTTCCCTACAACACTTTAGTGGGGACATCCAATTATCCACAGATGGGCTTTGGGTCTCCACTCCAAGCCCTCTCTTTCACAGTGATGTCGTTGTTTGTTTGGGATCTTTTGATTCCTGATGCCTACTCCCATTGGCATCTCATGATCACACAGGCTGGTGTGCTTCCTCCATGTGGGCTCGTTGGCTTCCCAGCTACATGGCCACTTGTTTGACTTCAACTTTTTAAGATCTCAGATGCTATATCTTTTGATAGCTATGTATCATCCACTCTCTTCACCACATTTGCTTATGCACTCATTTTTTTCTTCAGTGATCATGTTGGGAAGATAAGTATCAAAGAGTGCCAGGTTATCAGAATAAAGTGTTCTTTTGTTAAGGGAGGCCTTGAGTAGAGCCCCAAAGTCTGTATGCTATCTTAATAGATCATATAAATATCTGTATATTGAACTCTATCCCTTTCATTATAAATTAATATACTTACAGATATACATGGCTATAACTATACATAGTCTTCACCTCCTATTTCTTTCACCTTCCTCCTGTCCCACTATTATGCTCATCCTCCATTCGACTCTCAGTATTTCTGCTCAGATACATTGCTCTTGATCAAGCCACACCTGGCATTATACACCCTCCTCACCATCAATTTTAAATCTCTTGTTGTTCCCTTATCCCTGAGTTTGTTGGCTCCCCACTCCCCTGCCATGCCCCCTAAGAACTGCTGGTCCCTTAGTTGTCTCCTCAGGATTGTTCATCCTGCCTAACTTATATAGATTGAGATAGGGATAAAGAAAAAGAAAAGCAAACATAAAACAAACAAACAAAACATACCAAGAGAAGGAAAGAAATAATCCATAATTCCATGTCTGTCTGCTTACTCTTGTTTTCCTATCAACTCTGATTTTTTAAAAAGTTTACATGACAACTATTTGCATGGACATCTCCAGAGGGAAAACATAGGGATACAACTGACTATAGTGGGCCGAGGGACCCAAGTTCAGATTGAGCGCAAAAAATAAATAAATAAATAAATAAATAAATAAATAAATAAATAAATAAAAAGTAGGAGATAAGAGCCCCATGCAACCTTGAGTATACGACAAGCACATTTTGAGACCATGTCAATAACTGATTGTCTCTATCAAGCACTAACAGCAAAGGACCTGGCAGATGTGAGAGGTCATCAAGAACACCACCCATGAAGAAAGGAAATGGTCCGAAAAGACTTGGAAACCACTCTTGAATGTACATTAGCTAAAGTACACAAATGGACTGAGAAGAACTTTTCAAAGGGCAGTTCAAGAAGAGAAAGTAAAGTATGATAATTAAAAGTGAAATAACCTTGAGTTAAAAATCCAAAATGGAGGGACTGAGCCCTGGTGGCATAGTGGTTGAGTGTGGGGCTGTGGCCCACTGGCTTGGCGGTTCAAATCCAGCAGCAGTTCTCTAGGAGCAAGGGTGGGCCTCCCACTCCCACCAGAGGGCAGTGATCGCACCCCCCCCAAAAAAAAATCCAAAATGGAACACACTGAACATATTTCATGATGAAAGAGCTGAAGGGAAAAAAAATCGTCCTCTTTCAAAGGTATATCTGTGGTTCCCTGTCTTTGGATACATAAGAGCTGGAGGCAAAGAAATGTGAATTTGGAGAAGTTTGGGGCCAGCTTGCTCCTCGCAGGCTCTAGCACTCCCACCCCACAATGGAAATAAAAAAATGAAAAAATAATCAAGCTTTGAGTTGTGATACTGAAGGATTCTCTGAGGGGGGTGGGAGTTAATGCTATAAGATGTAAGTAAAAGAATATGAAAGAAATAGCCACTGTCTCAGAAAGAATTGACTGCCAATAAACCTTTTCAAGAGGTAGCATACAAGAAAAAACCTATATTATTAAAAAATAAGTCCAAGCTGCAATGAATGCATTAATGAAAAACAAAGCCCCAAGAATTGATGGAATAGCAATTGATATGTTTCAATAAATCGATGCCCCCAGTATTGAAAGTTACCACTGATCTCTATTAAGGAACTTGAAAGATGGCTACCTGGCTAAGTGTTTGGGGGAAAAAAATCCTGTTTGTGACCTTTACAAATAAAGGTGACCCAACAGAGTGTGGAAAGTTTTAAACAACATCATAAATATTACTTATAATTAACATTATGCTTAAAATTAAACTCAAAAATTGGTTGTGATAGTATATTGATGGGGAACTGCAAGACATTCAAGCTGGACCAAAAAAGAACATTGAGAGAGGAAGAGATATCATTATTGACATCAGATAGGTCTTGGCTAAAAGCAGTGAATAGTGAAAGATGTTTACTTCTTTATTTAGTCATTTCGACTATGCAAACTCCTATAATTCTGTGGATCAGACAAAACTAGAAATGGCCTTGCAAAGAAGGAGGAATTACACAATACTTCATTGTGGAACCAAGAGGTAGATCATAGAAAGGAATATGAGGATCCCACATAGTTTAAATTCAGGAAAGGTTTGCTGCAGAGTCTTATGCTTTCAGCATATGTATTCAATTTCCTGCCGAGTAAATACTTTGAGAAACTGGATGAAATGAAGAAGAATTCAGCATCAGAATTAGAGAATAACTGACGATATGCAGTTGACACAACTTGGTCTGCTGAAAACAAGGAGGGCTTGAAGCCCTTGCTGATGAAATAACAGACAACAGTCTTCTATGTGGGTTGCAGCTCAATGTCCAGAAAACCAAATCCTCCCAACAGGACATCATGATAAACAGGAAAAGTGATGGAAAATGCCAAGAATGTATTTTCACTTTGCTCTGCAACCTATTGTCATGGAATCAGCCGTCGGGAAAGCAAAAGATATGATACATTGAGCACATGTGCGGCATAAGGCCTATTTAAAGTGGTACAAACCAAAGCTGTCACTTGGAAGACTGAGCTGCACTGTGTCACTGCATTTTCAATCACCTTATCTGCTTGGGAAACTGAGTAATCGATAAGGAAGACGGCAGCCTTAGTGCCCTTGAATTCTGGTGTGGTGAAGACAACTGAAAGTACTATGGACAAACTGATTGGTTTGTACTGCCAGGATGCTGCCTAGATGCAAAGAGGCTAGCATTTGTCTCATGTCCTGTGGGCATGTAATTCAGGAGACGCAAGGCCCTGGAAAAAGAGGCAGCTTTCAATGAGAGGCCTGGTGGTGCCAGAGATGGGTTCAAACACAACTGTGAGGCTGAAGCAGGACCCTGTGTGTCTCATTCTGCTGTGCAGAGAGTAGTGATGAGTCCGAGCTGACTTGATGGTACCTAAACACAGAGATCCTATTTTTAAAAGTCCATGACCTTTTGCTGGATGAAAAGAAAAGATCTGACCCAATCTGCCCAAACAGTCATAACCAGAGCATACCAATGGTTAATCCCAGAGATGCAGCAGCAGCCTTGCTGAGACTAAAGAACCACTTACTTGAGTCCAGCCCAAATTGCCTTCCCATAGACTCAATTCCCATAAATCACTTTTAAGCCAGTGGGTTTTGAGGTAGTTTGTTGGGGCTCACCTCTATGCTCTGTATGGCCTTAGCAAGACATAAGAAAGAGACCCGAAGGTGAAAACTTTGTCAGTCTAAGGATGGAAAGCAACCCCTTTAAGACTTTGGTCCGCAGCATGAAATCACTTTAATAATTTGTGGTTGGTGCTACTGTATGGTACATATTTAGAGCATGAAAAACTGTTGTGTACATATGGATATTATTTAACCACTTGCCTGAAACTTTCTGGAACAGCCCTGATTAAAAATATATCTTCTCAGAATAGGATGTGTAGTGCTCATCTTTAGGCAAATATATATATATATTATATATAATAAGTTCTAAGCACATGGCATTTCTGGCAACATTACCTCACATTACTGCTATGTTGTGTTTCCTCATGCATTTCTTTCTAACTAAATGATCAGGTAATTGAGGACACAGACTTGAGTCTTGCCTTTTCCCTGTTACCAGACAGTGAGCACATCTTTTGTTATTATTCAGTAAATTTTGATAAAGCTCTTCCTATCAACTTTTGTGTTTTCAGAATCCCAAGTGACAGAGAGAGTAGTGAGACCTACTGGAAGAAGAGCAGATAAAGTCTCAAGCATATAATCAAAGACATTGCTGGGAGTTGTGTTCTTAAAAAAAGATGTTGGAGTTTACCCCTATGCCAGTATATATGACCTTGCTTGGGAACTCATGTTTATCTCTGCATTTGTTATCAATTGAATAAGTGGAACAGCATACGAATAGGGTGGCACTCAATCCTAATCCCTCATGTTTTGTAGAAGAGAAAAGAAGTACGAACAGGAAAGCGAGGAGGTCACATACACAATTAAAATCTACCTACAAGCCAAGAAACACCAAAGATTGCCAGCAGACTCCAGAACCTAGAAGAGCAGTTTCTTTCTCAATGACCCCAGAAGGAATGGACAGAGTCAATACCTGAGAAACATTTCCAACCTCTGGAATTAAGAGGCTCTATTTCTTCTCTTAAAAGTCTTCCAGTGTGTGATACTCTGTGATGGCAAACCTAAGAAACTAAGGCATGTATTGTGTCCTTTGCAATGTCAATGTTCTCAGTTTTGGTCCCTCTTTCTCAGTGTGTCCTGACATTCCCCTTTGAGTAGGTTTCCAAGCAAGCCACCAGGCAACCTCCACAGAGTCTCTTCTGCTGAGACAGGTTGGCTTGCACCCATCATTAAGTTCTGTATGTTTTCACTATATAACCTAGTGGAACTTCTTCATGTCTGTTAAACAGCTTCACCCTTGCATGGGAGTTAACTTTGCAGAAATTTCCCTCCAAGCTCTAATATTTTACTGTGTTCATTAGCTCCTTTTCTCATCCATCTTACACCCTTTCAATGCCTCTCAAGCTACAAGGACCCCCTTAGAATGAACTGAAAACCAAGTCAAAGTCACTGCCATCAAGTCAATTTGGACTCACAGCAACACTATATAAGGTTTCCATCTCTCTAATAGGAATGGTATCACCTTCCTTCCCAGAAGTTCCTGGTGGAATTGAACTTCCTATTTGGAGATCAGCGATCCAGTTGATTCATTTCTTTAATATATTTGAGATCCATGTCCCATTCACAAAGACCAGTGACACTTCCCTCTGTCAGTGATCATATCTGAAATACTAGTTCTGACCTGACCCTTAATTTTATTGGGTAAAAAAAACATTCCAGGTAAATATCAATGTTTTCTAGCATTGGGTACTGTGGTGGCTAGAAAGTAAGCCACTGTAATCTCAACTAGAAGCAGGAACAACTAGGATGAACAGATTTCAGCAGAGCTTGTAGACTAAGTCGGACTAGGGCAGAACTAGCCAAGGAAAATGTAATAGGACACAAAAGAACACTGTATGGCTCACTTTCTTTGTGCATGTCATCAGAAAAGCTCAGTCAGTGGACTAGGATATTGTTGGTGAGGTATAGGTACAGAGAAGACAAGAGAAGCCTTCTGAGACCTGGACTGGCATGGACCCAATTATGCAGATTATTGTGAGGGTGACATAGGACAAGTAACCTTTTTCACTGTAAGCATAGAAGGGCATCCTGAGTGAGAGTCAAATTCATAGCAGCTCTCTCTGTCTCTATGGAGAACTGGGAAAATGCTGCAGCCATTTGTCTGAGATTATAGGGATACACAGAGCCATGGTCAGCATCTCCTTTTCTTTATCCAATCTTTCTTACATTTCAGAAGGTTAGGATAAAAAAGACCTGCTGATTCTTTTATCAAGTAATGTTTTCTTCCATCATTAACATGCCTTAAACTGGTAACTTTTAATGGCTAGAAATAAGACTATTGCTTGCATTTATTTATTTGGGGGGGGGCCATCACTGCCCTCTGGTGGGAGTAGGAAGCCCAGCCTTGCTCCTGGAGAGCTGCTGCTGGATTTGAACCACCAAGCTCGTGGGCCGCAGTCCTGTACCAACCACTATGCCACTGAGGCTCAGCCCAACTTGCATTTATTAACACAGGACTAGTCCCAAATAAAGACATCTTACTTTGAAATCTAACTAGCATCACTTCCTTGAATTCAAGATATTGGTTTAATCCTGATTTTAGCCATCATAATTGTGGTATCTTGGGCATGTTTTTGCCTATTACAATATCATACAGTCAGAATTGACTCACTAATCCTCTGGGACCCTTCTTCCTTTATTTTTTTTCTGCAGAAAAACAAAATTAAAAACCCTTACTTTCCTAGAAAGCACAACTAACTTCAGTAACTGGAAGCTGGCTGCCTATCTTCACCCAAGTACTTCCAGCAATATGTTGGACAAACAGTTGCTATACATTGTTTGAACTCTGTGTCCTCTTTATTTTCAAGAGATGTCTGATCATTGGGGTTAAAATAATAAGAACTAGGCATCTCTCCACAGTTACCAAATATACGATTGTCAGTCTCCTTTCCAGTTCAGCTCTACCTGGCCCTAGGCAGCTCCCCTCCCCGACACAGACACAAAAAAAGGAAGGGAAAAAAAAGGAGACTGGACCAGTCAGAAAGGTAGAAGATGAGTCCTTGCCACTGAAAAATTCAGTTGAGACATACCTCGCTTTATTGCATTCCAGGTTACTCTGCTTTTAACAAAGTGAAGGTTTGCAGCAACACAAGGCTAAGTAAGTCTATTGCTGTCACAATTCCAACTCTATATAGTCACTTGGCCTTGTGTCCACATCACAGTTTAGTAATTTTCACAATATTTCAGACTTTTCATGCCCTTTTATGAAAATTTTATAATCTATAATGTAAGCATATACTTTACATGAACTAGATGACAGAAATCCTGTGGGACTTCCGTTATTGTGATGGTCACTTTATGACGGTGGTCTAGAACTATACCTGCAAGAGCAGAAATTTGCAAGCACAAAAAAGTGCTATTGACTCATCCTGATGGATTTGTATTTGAGAGGTCACTGTTTTCCTGCTGAAATAGAAACTCCTTTCCTTCTCCTTTGAGGCTGTGTTAAAGATCCCTCAAGTTCTCTCTCCTTGCATTGTCTTTTGGTGATAAACAAGGAGTATGATTTAGATAATGTTTCTTAAAAATTTATTTTCAGGTCAAATACTTTATGTTAAAGTGTGGTAAGTATGGCAATAACAAGTAATTTGTCATTTCAACACTTGTCATATGTAATCACTCAGTGTTATCAGTTACTGTTCAACTAAGACCAGTATCTGTTTCCAAATGGTGAGGTGAGACTTAGTGAAGAGAACGAATCTCCAGTGCTTAGATCACCATTTTTATGCAGTTTGTCTACTGAAAACTCTGCCTTCAGGCAATCGATTTACCTGCTGTTACACTATAAGTAAGCCCTCTGCCTTATGTGCTATGGTAAGCGCATGTTGAGGCATACCAAGACAACCCTCTAAAACTCAAACAGTACCAGCAAGTCAATTCTGCCTCCAACAGACACAATAGGACAGAGCAGATCTCCCCCATAGAGTGTCCAGTCTCTGTTTGGAAGAGTCAATGCACTGACTGTTTTTCCTGAAGAATAGCTGGTGGGTTTGAAGAGATAACTAAGCCCTTAACCACCAGGCCAAAATGGCTCCCCAACCCCCTATACGTCCTTTGAGTGCCCTGCTGTTGAACATATTCAGACTTAGAGCAATGCCAGACACCAACAGGGAACTGTTCTTCAGGGTTTCTGAGGCAAACAGCCTCATCATGCTTCCTGCAAGCAACTACTGTATTTGAACCTATGACCTTGGAATTAAGCACCACCAACCTTTCACCCACTGCACCAACAAAGCAATTTACAGTAGTGCTCAAATGCTTAGCTGGACTTTCTTTACTTTTGTCCCATGATTGCTATTATTTTTGTTTTGTTTTTTAACTGGGAACTCTTACAACTCTTCTCACAGTTCATACATTGCTTGCGCTGGGGGAATTTGTATATATATTGCCTTCATTCTTTTCTAGACATTTACTTCCTATTGAGCTCTTAGTATCAACTCCTCTTCCCCTCCATCCCCTCAACCCTTGATAGATTGCACATTGTTGCTATTTTCATATCTCACACCGACCGCTGCCTCCCTTTCTCCATGTCTTCTGTTGTTCTTCACCCTGAAGAAGGGTGTATGATCATTGCAATCAATTCCCCCCTTCCTTTCCTTCTCTTCCCCCTACTCTTCTGGTATCACTGCTCCCACTCCTGTTCCTGGATTCTGTGTGTCGTGAGCTCCCATCTCTTATCTAGACCTATGTACATGTTCCAGTCTAGTCTGAATTGAGAAGCAGCACTGGGGTCATGGTAGTGGGGGAGGGAGGAAGCCTCAAGGAACCAGAGGACTCGATTTCTCGTGTGTGCTATTCTAGGTTTGCTTCCTGCTTAGAATTCACTGGCTCTCCCAGGCTCTGGGCTCCCTCTGGTGCCTCCCTCTTTCTGCTTTCATTATTGCCTGTCTTCTCCCAGGTCTTGGTCCATGTCACCTTTCTCACAGGGACTCTGTGTTCTCCTTGTCCCCAGTACACCTTATTGTCACACCCACTGCCTTGATGCCCCCAGCACTGTAGACTTGCTGAGGTCTACACCTGCGAGATAGGTGACTCAAACCACCAGTCCCTCTAAGGGAGAAAGAGGAGGTTCTCTGTTCCTGTGAAGATCTGGAAACCATACAGAGGGGTGCAGTGAGTTGCCGTGGGTTAGGTTTTGGTTTAAAACTACTGTCCAGTAGATTCCAACTCATAGACGCTGCAGGACAGACTAGAAATGCCTCCTGGGGGGTTGGGTGTTTAAAGTATTATGAAGGTCAACTGCTATATCTTTCTGCCACACAGCAGCTGGTAGGCTTGAAAAGCTGACCTTGGGTTAACAATTTAACAATTAAGCCACTATTCCATCAGGGAGCCTCACTATGCCATACAGGAAAAAAAAAATCTTGAATTGGCAAATGCTGTGATTGTGTGTATGTGTGTGTGTGTGTGTGTGTGTGTGTGTGTGTGAGAGAGAGAGAGAGAGAGAGAGAGGGGGAGAGAGAGAGAGAGAGAGAGAAGAGAAAGATGCTGTCATACATGGTGAGGGTGGGGTGGGGTAGCATGTGAACCAAGAAACTCAACTTCTAATAGATACCAAGGACTCCTGATGAATCCTGCACAATTGTTCAGCTGCTGCTCCAGAACCAAATTCCCTCAAACCTTATGGCCCAAATCCCTCTGGCACTAGGATTTGTCACCATGTGGGCAGATATTTTGTGGGTACCTGAACAACCCAGCAATGCAATAAGCAAAATGCACAGTGCTTTAGAGGATAATGGAAGTGACGGAAGACAATACAGTAGCAAAAGGCAAGAAATGTAGCACACCAGTTGTGATGTTAAAAAACTCTGATCCAACAGGCTTTGTGGAAGCAGCGCTGGGAGGAGGGGGGCAGGGATGAATGTGGGATGGTGGCTGTGATTCAGGAAGGCAGCCAAGTAGGGTGCAGGAACAGCCACAGTGGGCTGAGCAGAAAGCCCTTGGTTACTGAGGGAGGTCCCTGAAGAAGGACTGGTAAATGCTGGTTCCCTGAGGAAGACAGGAATGAGTGAATGAGTGAGTGAGTGAGTATACACACACTCTGCTTGGACACATACAGTTTGTGGCTGCAGCAGAGAGGAACAGCAGGTAAATTCAGAGGAGATGGGGAAACAATCACAGGTCCCAGGGTCAGGTGCCTGGGCCTCCATTAATAACTGTGTGGGTGTAAAGGAAGGATATCCAGATCATTTAATTTGAATGAATCCACAGATCAGAGAGGAAATGAAAATTTTTTTTGAAAAAACATTCCCTTGTATAGGGAAAGGAATTAAAAGGGACTTCTGGGATCCTAGTATTATTTCAGGATATTGTAAATAAACTGAATCATATTTTATTATCTTGGTTTAAAAATTACTCAAACTGTTTCAGATCTTGGGAAGCAATGGGGATGTGTCCACATGTATGAAAACTCCAGTAAATAATTTGCTTTGTATATTGTTGGTCATGTATAGGCTGGCAATGGTATTTTAAATAGTGAAAAACCTATATGAAAACCATCTCTCTCCAATCTCCTATATAAAGACCTGAGGCATGGTTAATTAGCCAGAGCACATCACTGAAGGGAACAAATTCATTTGCTTATCTATCTATTTTGCACTCACCCCCTCACTCAACCACCTTTCCATCCATCCCTCCTCCCATCCATCATCTGTTCATTATCGATTCATCCAATTATCTAACCATCTCTCTGTCATTCATTCACCTACCTTTCTATCTCTCCTCTCTTCCAGTCAAGGAAAACCAATATCACAGAACAAGGAGAACTGATCATGCAGCATTTTATCACTCCCAATATTTTAGCTGCTTAGAAGTTAAAATTCCTAAAGTGGGATCACTTACAATGATCACTTAAAAAATATCCGAAGATATAAAAATATACATATTGTATTATTAATACAATATCCATCATCTTGCACAATGCTTTTACATAAGTTAGTTAGCAAAAGCTTTTTCTGTATTACTAATTGTAAGTATCATCATTCATTATAAGTATCACTTGATTTTAAGATCATTTTATATTTTAAGATTTAATACCTTAATATGTACTTCATCTCTATAGAAGATCAGAAGTGTATAAAATAGTGTGCCAAAATTAATACCAATTCTTTGGGGGGGGGGCATTATTGCCATCTGGTGGGAGTAGGAGGCCCAGCCTTGCTTCTAGAGAGCTGCTGCTGGATAGGAACAGCCAACCCAGTGGGCCGCAGTCCTGCACACCACTATGCCACCAGGGTTCAGCCCCTTAGTACCAATTCTTAATATTAATAGGAGTTCTTAATATAAGCAGTTGTGTTTTTTATCTTTGAAATTGGAATATTCCCAAGTTAAAGCATGCAAATATTTTTATGAAAATTGACTTTTCTAACTAGAGTAACAATTTGACCCCAGGTGGCAAAATCAATTCATATTCCTTTTGACATTTTCTAACCTTGGAATTTCTCTAGAAGCAAAGTAGATGTATAAAGATTATATTCTGGGATATTAATTATTTCAAGTTGTTTCCTCAGGGGGGAAAAGGAAATGTCATTTATGACAGTTCTGAAGAAAGTCAAGGCAGTTTTACTTCTTTTGGAATTGAAGACAAGGAATGAGAGGAAGGTCAAATGGGAAATGCGGGCATCACAGATGCTGCAGAGGGAGGCAGCCTGCATCCTGGGGAAGATCCAAGGTTATTCCATGTGCAGACCTGGCCTCCAGGCTGACTCGGGTGCACTTTGCAAGCAGCTCCCCAGTTTTCTCCTTCCCACGAGCAGGGCAGTGGTATCTGTCCACCTGGTTTCCCCTTCAGAAAAGCACTACATAGGTTGCTGTCTTGATTAACATTCTTTTTATGTGAAGACGATTTTTGTGGTTCATTTTCCAGGATTTATGCATTACATTTTTAAAGCATGAAATGTACTTTTAAATGCACCATCCATCATCTTACACAATGATTTTTATATAAGCTAGTTAGCAAAGCTTTTTCTGTATTACTAATTATAATCTCATCTACTGTGTCTTATTCTCTGATTTGGATATGATGGAAAGAAAATGACACCAAATAACAGATACGATGATTTTTCCACCATTACTTCTGTAGCCCAGCAGAGTATTTTAAGTGGATCTCCCCACGGTCCTGGTAGCATCCAGAACAGACCATGCAAAATATGGAATTCTAGTTGAAAGAGTAGAGGCTTTTAGCAAAGATACTGACCTAAACTCATTGCTAAGGTGTCCAGGGTGAAGAGGTTATCATGCCAAACTGGTTTTTAGACTCCAGCGTATCCCTTACTTACTGCGTGATCCTGAAATCTACTTACATTCTCAGTCTTTAATCATATCCATTCAATGGATAAACTCAATGGATAAGTACTATCCTAAAAGTTTTTATTGTTTTTTTTGAGAAGTAATGAGATGATATGTATTAAAAGTCTAGAGCCATGTTTTACACAGAAAACACTCAACCCCATGTTGGCTCTTCTCATTATTACTGTATGCATGAACCTGGATAAAAAATTTCCTAAATTTATGTTTTAATTTTAAAGGCAATCAAAAATATTAATAAACTCAAGAGGAGGGTGAAATGTGCGGACATGTGTTGAGTGCCTCAGAAGTGCCCACCATTTTCTATCTCCCGAGCTCAGGTTCCTTCTGACGTCTGTTCATCAGTTCTTAACCAAGGCATGCAATCTGTGTTACAGTGCACGGGATCATTTTCATATAGCTCTTCTAGCCATAGCCGTTGTTATTCTCAAAAAATGATTCTTGGTTTGCTTTTACCCCAATGGTTCTGGGGAGGGGGGTGGCAGAGAGAGAGAGAGAAAGAGAGGAAGAGAGCACTGATAGAATTTTTCATTCCTGGGTAAATGTTTACAGGGATAACTGTAATTGTGGGAGGAAAAAAAAACCGTTGGAACTCTCAAAAGGAGGTAGGTCAGTTTGAAAACTGTTGGGTTTCAAAATAGGCATTTCAGAAGCACCTGTGGGGATTTCACTACATGCCAGAAGGAAAATCCAGGATTAGACTGGGTCTGTGGGGCACCCGGATTCCCGCACATTGAACCTCCTTGCTCCAGGAAGCAGCGTGGCACCAGAAGAGTCCAGGTGGCACAGGGTTGTGCATGGCAGGGCGAACAGTTTGAAACACAGCTCTGAGTGAAAAAGTCCGGGCTTTTTACACCCATAAAAAGTCAAAAACTCATAAAGCCCATTCTACCCCATCCAGGAGAGTTGACCTGTGTAGGCATTGATTTTATGGCAGTGAGTTTTGTTCTGGGTTTATACATTGGGGAATATAATTTTAGCAATGGATTGCTATATTATAAGTGCAGTCTATTGTGTGGGTGACACAATAGGTCCTCCCTCCGTTTCCCTGAAAGCAGGACCCAATTGGAGCATTCTGGGCTCAGCTTTGCTTCTTGATTCTTTGTCAAGAAAGTCTTCTGGTGCAAACCTTATTCCAACACATGCAGTTAGACACCTGTGTCACGCTCAGTGCCATGTAATCCTTATTCCTTACGCTGCATGTTTTCCTTTTTGAATGATGTTTATTTATATTCTGGCCACAAATGCAATTTGTGTCCCTGTATTTCCTCAATGCAAGAACAATTTGTTCTATTAAATTGGCATTCCATGATGCTCACCTTTCCTGACAGGATTGCTGAAGACAAATGTGTGCATCAGCAAAAGTAGTGAAGAAAGCTGATGGTACCTGGCTATGAAAAAACATAGCATCTGGGGTCTTAAAGGCTTGAAGATAAACAAGTGGTCATCTAGCTCTGAAATAACAAAGCCCACATGGAAGAAGCACACCACCCTGTGTGTGACCATGAGGTGTTGAAGAGATCAGGTGTCAGGCATCAAAGAACTAAAAATTATATCACTATAAATGAGATGGAGTACAGATTGGGGAACCAAAACCTATCTGTAGGTGAAGCAATATCCCCTTACAGAAGGATCACAGGCAGGAGATGAGCAAGTCAGGGTATAAGCAGTGAAGCGACGATTAAATATGCAAGTTTCCTCTAGTTCTTAAATGTTCCCCCCCTCCTGCCATCCCCAGTATCATGATCTCAATTCTACTTTACAAATATGGCCAATGTACACTGGTACAGATAGGAACTGGAAACACAGGCAATCCAGGACAGATGATCCATCCAGGACCCATGGTGGGAGTGGCAATACAGTTGGGTGGAGGGAATGTGGAGTAGAATGGGAGAACCAATTACAAGGATCCACATATAACCTCCTCCCTGGGGGACAGACAACAGGGAGGTGAGTGAAGGGAGACATCGGACAGTGCAAGATATGACAAATTAATAATAATTTATAAATTATCAAGGGTTCATGAGAAAGGGGAGGTGGGAAGGGAGAGGAAAAACTGAGGAGCTAACACCAAGGGCTTAAGTAGAAAGAAAATGCTTTGAGAATGATGATGGTAATAAATGTACAAATATACTTTGCATACCATAGAAGTATGTCTGGATTGTGATGAGTTGTATGCACCCCCAATAAAATTATTTTTAAAAAAGAAAATTAGAGAGTAGAAAACAAGACAAATTAAAGAAAAACAGAAAAAGAGTGCCTCAAACATGAAGTTAGTTGCTTTCATAACAGATCCTATTTTCCTGGCTGCTTGCCGTCACCCCACTGGGCTGTTACAAATACACTCCCTGTTTTTCAGGTGAGGAGACTCAACTTGGCACAATGAATTCATGTGTGCCAGGCCGCACCGGTCAGAAGGGACTGCAAATAGCTTTATGCTCTTTTTCCCTTTAGGCTATACTGAAAAAATATATAATAAAAGGAAGTCACAATCTTCATATTCATAATTTCTTTAATTTTACTGGAGACAACTCTTGGTAAATGTTTTATATCAAGTTACCGTATATATTTAAAGATGGTTTATTTGGCATGTGTGATCCTCTCTTGATACCCTTTTTAGAATTTATGATTTTATAACAAATATTGATGACTTGTTTATTAGCGGTCAGACATAGTTGTGCTATTCCTATTATATTTGATAACTGTGAGCCTACTTATATTATATGCAACCACCATATAAAACAAGAATTGAGAAACTCTTCACTCATCCACTAAGTCACTCAGTGAATATTAATTAAGGTCTCTTTGTGGTCTTTAGAAAATAAAGAACAGATCAGACATCAATTCCTTTATGAAGTCCTCCATGGGTTATTTTTTTCCGAAGAAACAAATTTCTCTCACTCCTTCTCTCCCACAGGACTTAGAGAGCCTATTTGCACACCCAGTAATCTCCCCTCTGCCCATATTGATTCCTGTTGCCTGTGTTCCCCTCCACATCCTCTGCTGCTGTACAGTCTGCCTCTGCAGCCTGAGAAGCATGCTCTCGTTTCTGTGTGCAGGACTGTCCTGAACGATGAGCTTCACGCTTCCAAACCACATGAAGCTTTCTTTGTAAAAGAACCAATCCATAAGTATTTCTAGGATAGAGTGCTTGAAGATGATAAATCAGAAGACATTTCCAAAGAAATTTTCTTTGTTCAGTTAAAATTTAATAGGCAAATTAAATTTAGGAGAGAGTATTATTTTTAATTTTTTTAAATTAAAGAGACTGAGCCATGCTCTCAACATGACTTATTTCAAAGTATGCGAAACCTTGCAGGATGAGGGTCAGATTTTAAAACCTGCTACTTTTCTGTTTCTCAATCTTCACAAATCTGGGGGATATCCCTTTCCTGTGATCCTCCACTGGAAATAGCACCCCCACTGGTAGCTGGAAGTAAACACATGCTGGCTCCCCTAGCAAATATAAAAGCCACCTTTCAAAGCCCCACTGACTCTCACAAACCTTTGTTGTCACACGTGATGAAAGGTGAAGACTCTGTAAATCAGGAGAGCAGGGGTCAGGAGCACAGGCCTGGATGTGTCAGCTGATGCACAAAGAACCAGTTTCCTCACCTGCAAAGCCTCTGAGATGGGGAATTTTATCCTTCTGTGTTAGTCAGGATTGACTAGAGAAACAAATTCATAGAGACACTCGTATGTGTATAAGAGCTTAATATCTGAGCAAGTGTATATTAAGAAAGCATCCCAGCCCAGATCAAGTCTGTAAATTTCTCTTTAGACTCATGCAACACCTGCAATGTTGCAGAATGCAGAAAGATCACAGGCCAGGGGGTGGAAAGTTATGTGAATCCAGTAGTGGTGAAGCTTCTCAGCTCTGGGCTGAGTCTCATGTGGCTCCTCCAGTTGCAGGGCTCCGGCCACATCAGCGGAGCTCCATCAGCCTTGTCATCAGGAATATGCAAGAGTGTGTGTCCCATTTTCAGGGAGGAAGATGTACGTTCCCAGAATCCTCAGCAGAAGGCTATGCCTATAGAGAGGCCTCATTGGCTATGACCTGATTGACAGGCTAGACTCCACCTGGAGATTATGTAATTCCCACACCTTCCTAGGACATGCGTATTTAAAGGAAGGACAAAAGTGTAAGTCCCTGTCCTTGAAAGAAAGACCTCCCAAAGAGTGGAATTGCATGAGTTTTCAGGAGAAATTGGGAATGGACTAGAGTGACATCTGGGATCATCAGGTGGGTTCAAGGAGTCAGCACATTCACTGACATTGAAAGTAACATCACTATAGATGTGTGTGTGTGTGTGTGTGTGTTCCATCTATTGACCACTTTGCATTTTGCTTGTATCTGGAACTTCTAGGAATGGATAATGCTGGCCAAAGCAGAAGCATGCCCGCCAGTGCACTAGGTAAGATTCACCCAGAAGCAAAATGCAAAGTGGCCAATAGATGATGGATCTTGGGTCATATGTACCTGGATGTGGATTATGACAACCAACTCCCAGGCTCTTGACCTTGGGCAAGTTGTGTAAAGTCCTGAGAGCTCAGTTTTTATATAAGGGTGATGGGATAGTAATGCCCCAGTTATTTTGTGCACAGAGTCTGGCATTAATATATACATATACATTATTTGTATATAGATTAATTATATATATTGAGTAATTGCATTTTAAGAAAATATCCCAGTTTAGTCCAGATCAAGACCATAAGTCCAATATTAGCCCATATGTCAGTACCAGCCTGTACACTCCTCTTCAGACTCACACATGAAATGTTGTAGAATGCAGAAAAATCACAGGTCAGTGTGTGGAAAGTTATGTAGATTTCAGTTGTGGTGGAAGCATCACTATATATCATTATATATGACATATATAATGATATATATATCACTGCTACAAATAAATGGGACTTCTATTCCTATTCATACACAGGTCTTCTATGATTTGAGACTAATAGTGTATTTTTATAACTTTCAGAGAAAGCTCATTTATTAAAAAAGATAACCAAATTTGATTCATTTCATAAACATGTGTGAATGCTATTCTCTAAAGTAGGATGTGGGACTCATCTAATATAAGAGGGGCTTCAGTAAATTCACAGGAAAAAATGGAAGAGAGATCATGATATTGCGCTACAAATTGTCTAAAACCCCCGTAAAGATATTAAAACTAAGATGCACAACAGAGAAGTGGAAGTTATCTTTGTCACTGTCGGCTTCACTTCATACTCTTCACGAAAAGGAGAAGTGGGGTCTTTCTGACTAACCTCAAATCTGCTACTTCTCTCACAGGAGCTGCAGGGCAGGGGTTGGGGCAGACGGTTTATTCTGGTGACTATATCTGGGTGCGGGGCCTGGAAGTCACACTTTAGGAAAGTCAAAACCTAGTTTGGAGGGGTTGTGGTGGGCTGCCAACAAATGAATCACTGACTCGTGGCAACCTCAGGCATAAGGAAAGAACACTCTGTTAAACCTGCTCCAGCCCCTGAATGTACTGTTGTGGATCCATCGTGGTTTCGGTGGATGATTCTTACAAATAGATCACCAAGCCTTCCTGCCTCATTCATGTCGTCTGGAGGCTTCACTGAAATGTGCTCAGCATCTTAGCACCACCCAAGCCTCCACTAATGGACAAGGACTGGGTATGGATGAGGTGGACATGTCCAGAACCAAACCCTGGTCTCCTCCATAAAAGGTGCACTATCTACTTCCGAAGCACTCACCTCCCTGCTCTACAATTGCTCCTGGAAGCAATTATTCCTGGAGTCCCTCGAACCACATCTGAAATTTCTCTTAAGACCAAACAAAGCAGTCATACTGGAACAGCTCACCACACTTGGTCAGAGGTGGTCGTTCCTACCCTTCTTGTCCCACACCATATCCCTTCCAGGGACGAGAATCCAGACCCGGGAGAGTGTACTTCCTCAGTATGGTTGGGAGTAAGGTCAGACCCAGTACAAGGAGTCACATGGACCATTGCTCCACCCGCACCCCGGCAACCTTCCAAGCACCTGGTGTTAGAAAGTCCTCAGCGGGGTGATGATGGAGGGAACAGTGGAGGTGCCCTTCAAACCTCACCAAACCAGCCCACCCCCGTGCAGAGCACCTGAAAAGGTTGGCAAGCTAATTCCTCAAAAGCATAATCTCCTTTTTAAAACCCAGGGATTTAGCTCTTGGACTACATGAACTCCATATTCTTCAAGGTTCAAATTGTAATGTACTATGTACACGTGTAAGCAAAAGAGGTTTGCATCATTAACAGCACCCAGAAAATAGAGAGGAAGCATAGAGTGTGCTGTGAAGGAGGGAGGGACGCTTTCCTGATTTTACCCTGTACAAAGACTAAGACACTAGTGGGGTAGCAAAGGACGGGACTTGTGGGCTTTTGAAGGATGATTCAACCAAGTGTTGGACTCTGTTCCTGCACCCCCACCCAGAACCATGTACAGGAAAAAGAAAAGTGTGTGTGTGGGGGGGGGGGGGGTGGTTGGGTGGGGAACCTAGCTTACTCTCTGGAGCAATGTTTGTTAGTGTTAGTGACTGACCAGCTGATTCTGAGTGATGGTCACCCCACATGCCACAGTTTAGAGCTGTGCTCTACAGGGTCTTCTTAGCAGTCTTCTATATGGAAGCAGATCACCAGGACTTTCTTCTGCAGCTCCAATGGCTGGGTTGACACTACCCATACTCCCCATGTTGAAGTTGGCAGCAGAGCATACACTGTTTGCACCACCTAGGGACCTTGGAGGAACTCTGGTGGCATAGTGGCAATGCATTGAGCTGCTATGGAAGATAGGGGTTTCTACTCTCATAAAGAGTTACAGTCTCAGAAACTCACAAGGTCACTTCTACCCTGTCCTGTAGGCTCGCTACGAGTCAGCATGGACTGGATAGCAGTGAGCTGGAGGGAGTTACAGGCAGTTTCCTGGAAATGCACACTGAATTGTTGAAGCAAACATGCAGTGTAAGTGTCCCTTTCCTTGCAGTAGTGATGGTGTCCTCAGTGGAAAAGCCAGAAGCAGCAGGGCAGTACCCCCTGCCATCCTTGCACCTTGCTCCTGGCAACCTCTCTGCCAGGCCCGGGAGGGACCCTATGTGCATCATGAATGAGGGGCGATGGGGGAAAGCAGCCCAGCATATGGTGCCTGCAATTTTTTTAGTGACAAGTGGCATGTTAGCAGAGCTAAGACAGAGCAGGAAGAGCCAGTTGGCTAATCACTCCCTGTTGCCAGTACCCTCAGGCAGAATCATATTGCTTTATGCAGATGAGCTCATAACAGTTTCTTCAATTTGGCTTTTATAGAAAAAAGTGCTAGCTCCTTATGCTGTGTCAACAGCCACCCGAGGGCCTACCACTTTACATTGCAAGTGTATTACTATTTAAAGACAAGCTTTTAGCTGAACATCAGTGCTGCCTTCAGAGTTTAATTACCGCCCTCCCCATGGGGCCCAATGAGCCATCCACTCCTCCCAAGGGGGTTCTGCTTGGTGATGATCTTTAACTAAGTAAGTAAACGCCAAATCAGTGCCTCTTAAAGCGTCCGCTTCTTATTTCCTCCTCGGCATGGAAGAGAGTAGGTGTGGAGTTCCGACTCTGGCTGGCAATGAGCCATGAGCAATTCACAATCCTGGGGTAATTAAGTTCTGATTGAAAATAAACTAGTAGACTGACGATGTATGTGAGGAGTGGTGGCTCAGAGGTAGAATTCTCACCTTCCCTGCAGGAATCCGGGGTTCGATCCTTGGTTGATGCACTTCATACAGAACCAATACCTGGGGGTCAGTGGGGGCTGACATGAAGCTAAGCGGGTTGTAGAGGGGCTTCCAGACTAAGACAACAGACTCTAAAACAGGCCCAGGGATCTGCTTCAGAAAAGCGGCCACTGAAAACCCCACGCATCAGATCCCAGAGGTCTCCTGAGAGGACCGATGATGGGGAAGTGCTTTGTTCCATTGTGCACGGACTTGCAGAGAGTTGATCTTGCAACTGTGAACAGGCATAAGCATAGGAATGTATATGTATACAGAATGTATATGTATACATTTTCATTTCCTCTTTGGGATTAGGGCAAGCTCTTGAAACCATCTCCTACTTTACTTAAGCAGTCGTCGAATTCTGACAGCAGAAGGTTCTCTGCTGAGCTCATTTTCGGACCCAATTTGAAAGGAGCAAGGTCATGGCCTCTCCATTGTCCCGTTGGTGATCGCTGAGCCGACCTTTCCTGTCCACGCTCCCTTGAGTGGGCCCCCTTGAGTGGGCCCCACTGGGTGATATGCCATTGCCTTCTGGATGACAAATTAACATGTCAAGCGAGGCACACACTGAAACGTTGTCTAAAATTGGTGCAGAAAGTTCACAACGAAGTGTTGCTTCACAGTCAAATGAACACTGCAGTGGGAGGTGGGAGACAACTTCAAACATACTGCTCATTTCTCACCTTGAGTGATTATACTGTCTGATAGACCCTTTCTATGATGCTTGCGGGGGATTATATTGTCATAGATTCTATTTCTCTGTTTTTATTGTTGTTTGATTTTTCAAGGGGCTTTACTTTATTTGGGTGTGTGTGTGTGTGTGTGTGTGTACAATTTTAGATTTACAGAAAGAAAAATGCATGGGAAGGCTATCAGACGGTTCCAAAGAGTTTGTGGGAAAATTCTATTAAGGATTAATTTCCATTTCCCCATGAACTTTTTGAAGTCCTCTAGTAACATTCCTAGACACCGTTTCTGCCCTTCACACACACGTTTCCCCCCAAGGATTCATATCCTATATTATTGTGCTGCAATTGTTATAATGGAGGTACCAACATCAATACAATTTGATGAACTGAAGTTCCTAGTTCACATTAGGGGGTCACATTGAATGTTGTAAAGTCCTGTGGCTTTTGGCCCATGCAGAGTGTGAGAGGCCTATCAGTACTGAATTGGATGGAAGGAGTTTCACAGCCTGAAACTTATGTTGTTTTTGAATTTGACTTTGATCTTCTACTCTTAAATTGTACCTTGATAACAATGCACCCAACAGTGTGAATGTTCCCTAGGCTGCAACGAGGAAGAATAAGTGAGGGTGAATACACAGCTGTGTCTAAGACTGGCAAGTCAGTTCTCACTCACAGAAACCCTGCAGGAGAGAGTGGAACTGTCTCCATAGGCTTTCCAGTTGTAGTCCTTCCAGACACAGATGACCACCTCCTTCTACCATTAGGAGATGGGGAGAGGGCATAGGGAACCACTAACCACTAAGGTCAGGAGCCCAGCATTTTATTACTGGACCACTCCCCACCCTCTACCACCTCTGCGATGGTTCCAGTTCACAGCAACTGTGCAGGACAAAGCAGAACTGCCCCCTAAGCTCTCCAAGGCTGTCACTAGTTATGAACGTAGACTCACACCTTTTTCTCCCATGGTGCCTATAGAAGTTTCAAGCCACAGACCTTTCAGACAGCAACCAAGCACTTTAACCACTGCGCCACCAAGACTCCTTAAATAACATTATGTTTCCTTGACCTTTGGTCCATGACCCTGAATAAAAGAAGCTATTTGTGATATAACTTGGGGCTTAGAAGGCTCAAATTTTCTAGGCCTGCCGCTTCTGATTTATGGTGGTGTCAAATTTGGGGGTAAATGACATTCTACACTCAACTACCTCTTTACGTAATGACTATATCCATTATATTGATTTCTTTTGTAGCCCAACTCAGCAGAGGGGGGCAAGGGGCAGGGTGGAATGCTGAGAGCAAGCCACTTGGAGGCATACCACATCAGCTGCCACTGAAAATTACTGACCCAGGGAATTGACAACGACCCCAGTTAAATCGAGATTTCACTATGTTCTCCATGTGCTGACATACACAATAATCAATGAATAAAAAGCACTGCATTTTGTCAAACACCTATACTAGCAAGCAAGACATTTGGTATTTTTGTAGACATTATTTCAGTTACTTATGAAAGGAATCCTACAACAAAAAGAACCATTAGTCTGATTCTATAGGAAATGACTAGTAATACCCAGCTAAGAATGGATCATTTGGCCCCCAGCTACAGACCAACAAATGGTCTACGGCTTGACCCTCAATATTTCCAAAATATCCTTCTTCTGCTGTCCCCTGGGCCTCTCCAATTAAAGATGGATTTTTAAATGTTTTATGGAAAATTAAATCAACAGTCTTATCAATCTCTCTGTATATAAAAGTGACTTTTGCTTCAAAATTGTTACTGATTGCAATGCCTTTGAAAATAATCTTTGGGATGTTCCCTTCATCCCATGGGGTGAGATGTTCCCAATGATTGAATTATAATCTTTGTGGATTTTTTTTAATTACTGGTTGTTCGTGTACCCTGCTACTGTAGTGGGAGGAGCAGCCCAGACCTAAGGTCCACGGGAACGGGACAAGTCATTGACGAATGATGGCAGGAAGAAGCCAGCTGGGCTGCATGCATCATGGCAGGGCAGGATTTAAAGGCTGACCACACAGTTTTCCTCCTCTGGGTTTCAAAGGCAAAAGGAGAAAGAGCTCAGAATTCTTAACAAGCCACTTCTCCTTGGATGTGCTGGTTCGTCCCTTCCAGATGTAGCAGATATCAGCTGACTCTGAAGAAGACACCCTGACTGTCATCCAGTCATAAATACCTGGGCTAATCCCCTTTTACTGAGAAGGACTGGACTTAATCATGTTGTATGGGAGTTGGAAAATGGAGAGTAGGAGCAAGCGGAATGTGCCCAAGCCCCTCTCTTCACAAAGAAGCGGTGGTGGTTACCAGACCATCGCGACCAATGGAGTCACACAATGATAGAAAGATAGTGAGAAATGGGTCAGTCAGGGTAATGTCAGTATAGGGGAGGCTCAGTTCCCAGTTCTATGGTCACGGATGTCATAGGCCCAAGATTCTGATTAGGCAATCCAGGTGTGAGCCACAATGCCACATGATAGACTGTCCTTCCAAACTGTATAATGAGAGAAGAAAAGGGTGGGCCTCAGCAAACAGCAGTTTTCAAGCCTAGTACAGTGCGAATGCATATCTTCAGGAACAGTGGTGAACTGAGGACCATGTGGGGGCATAAGTGTGTACAGTCAGTCAGGTATGCATACAAGGTACGGCAACAAAATCTGAGGTGTGTTGGCTAAAGAAAAATTTCAAACTATGAAGCCACTGTTTGTTCCTTCTAGACCAGTGTGTTCCCAAAGTCAGTTTTCCCATCTCTCTAACCCCCTCTGATGATGTCGGTGTTCTTCTATTTACACAAAACACAAAGAACAGTTTGGGCACCTGAAAAAGGCACATTTTGTGTTACTTGTAAATGTCCTTCGAGTTTGGGGAACAGAAACATAATCTGAAGGCGTAAGAGCAGTGCTGTGCTGTGGGGTGGTGGACTGGAATTTCCCAGTGGAATTCCAAGAGAACAGACATACATTGGTAGTAGCTACCCTTGTAGAAGAAAATCCCTGGTACCATAGCACTTACTCATTGGCTACAATCCCACAAGGTCAGCAGTTTGAATCCAGCAGTCACTCTGCATGACATAGACGAGGCTTTCTATTCCTATAAAGAGTTTCAGCCTCAAAGGTTCACAGGGGCTGTTCTACCTTGCCCTACTGGGTTGCTGTAAGATGGCACCCCTTCCCCCCCCGCCTCCCCACGATTGGCAGTGAGTCATCCTTGTAGAATGAGCAGGTGCATTGTTGCAATTGCAAAAAAAAAAAATCCTGGGGCAACATTACCACCCTTTTTCTCAACATCACCCCCCCCCCCATTGTCTTCCTGTGTGTTTCAAGAAAAGCTATCAAAATAACTCCTTTAGACAGCCCCACCATAAATTCCTGAGTTGACTTCTTTTCCTTGAATTTCACTTGACTTACAGCTCTGGCCGTGTAACAGTTATACACCTACACATCGGACAGTGACCCCCCATGGTCAGCAGTTTGAAATGCCAGCAAGCCCTGCGGTCAGGGAGTGTCTCCTTCTGTGACAGTTACAGTCCCAGGCACCCACCCACGGGAGCTGCTGTGGCACATCACTGACTCCACGGCAGGGAGTCAGAGTTTGTTTGTTTTTTTGACAGTTATTCAAAGTTTTCTCTATTTCAGTCTTCTTTGGCTTATTTATACCTCCGCTACCAAACCCTAATGAGGCAAAGAAAACTGTATGAGTGACAGAACTTATTTGCAGCAACCCATTGATAGCTTGTCTAGAGATGTATGTACACATGTTTTGTTTGGAATAACCCTGTGCATCTAGGAACTGGGAAACTGACGGCAACACTTTCGGACTTGTCTTCATAGCATGTATATTTACACACACACACACACACACACACACACACAAACCTCCAACCAATTCCAGCTTGTGCTCCATGAGGTAAATCTTTGTGGAAGCAGACAGTCACATCTCTCCCACCAAGGACAGCTGATGGGGTTCCTTAGCAGGCCAACACCTCAGCCATAGTGTTGGTTTCGTACACACACACACACACACACACACACACACACACAAAGGGGCTTCAGAGTTGGATCCTCATTTGAAAATTCCATTTCTCATGAGTTCTTTAGAAGGCCATGTGCGTGTGTCATAAATCAAATGAATCCATGACCACCTTGTTGATTCCCACACACTGGGACTCCGGGGGTTCAGAGTGTCAAACCACTCCACAGCTTCTTCTTGGCTGTAATCTTTATGGAAGAAGGCACCAGGCCATGCCTCCCATAGCCTTGTCTCTGGATGGGGTCGGACTGCCACTCGCCCTTTCCAGTGTTGAAGGACTAGCTCTACTCCTGCACTCCATAGCGTTCTGAATGTGAACAGCTGGGATGCACCACAGCTGTCGCTCTGCAACCTTGATGCGTTAGAAACCCTTACATCTTTTTAACAGACCGATACTCTATCTCAGTGACTCCTCCTGCAAGTTGCTGCCAAAGGCTAATGGCTCCATCGGCTTCCCATCTAAACTAGATCTCAAACCACACTGAAATCTAATACAGCTGGTCAAATCGGTGAGGAATTTCTTTTATTCCTTTTTCATCGAGAGAAAGTGGTGCTTACATAGGCATTAGGCTATTCCACTATGTTACCTTCGTTTATGAACTAATTTCACTATTATTTATGCCACATAGTTTTCAGACTGCTATTATATATAGGGTTCTTACACATCTCTCTCTTCACCATGTTAAAGGGCCACATTTCCTGTTCTTAAGGACTGCTAAAGTATTGCCGTGACTGCAGGAACAGATATTAAATATCATCGGGAATCAGCTTACTCCTTTTTTCAGACTGGGATTAGCATGTAAATCCAACCCGGAAATTGAACCGTCCCTATGTTTATCTTTGTTTATCTGATTACTGATCAAAACCATCTGCACTTAATTGTAAGGAAACAAATTATTTAACCATCAGTGAGGCTTATAGGACAAAGCCTCTTAGGAACAGTTCCCATTCCTGAGATTTAAATTTAAAAGAAAACACCATAAACACCTCAGTATTTCTTTCAGATTTCAAACAACATCAAGTCTGTTTGTTTATAAATTCACATGTTGTTTTTCGACAAGTAGTGAAGGTCTATCATCTTTTGCTTCAGAAAGTTTGTATGTATTGTCTGGGGACCACCAAACAGCAGTGATTCCTAGAAATGGACACAATAAAGGCATATCAACCTGGTGTCCATCCAGGTTTCTGTTTTCAGTGTAGTCTTCATTCAGAGGACTCCTGGGGATATCAATCATTCTTATATGAAAGACACTCACTGAAGTCATGCAAAGATGTTGCTGAAATGTTCGGATTAGATTTCTTTTCAGAGACAGTTGAAAACAAGCTTCTGGGATTTTTGTTTTTGTAATGGATTTTTACTTCAACAAGCAGGCCATGTACTCAATACTTCCTTAACCAGCCCTGCCTTTTCCAATTAACCACTGTCTGAACTCCTCTCTCCCTTGATTCTCAAGATCACAACACACCAGTTTCTATCTAAAACCACACTGCTAACATGTGCCTATAATCCTTACTTGAAATCTCAAATCTTGATGCACCTTCTTCTGACACAGTTTGTTGAACACTCCAAAGCTAAACAAACAAACAAGAACAACTCTATGTCCTCCAGTTGATTTGGACCCATAGCAGCCCTCTAAGGACAGGTGGAAACGTCTGTGGGTTTCTGAGACTGAACCTTATTACATGAGTCCACAACCTCATCTTTCTCCCAAGCTGCAGCTGGTAGTTTCCAATTGCCAACCTTGTGGCTCGCACCCTAATGCATAACCACTAACTGACCCAGGACTCCAGTGAAGGGTTATATGTGCATCGCTGAATCTAGGCTATTTGAAAGGAAAGGTCCTTGAAAGGTCATCCTCCTCAATTCCTTCAATGAGCATGTGATAAAACCAAGCCTACTGGAGATCTCGGAACATATCCCCCACTGAGAAGCTGGGGGGCTGGGAGCCATGATAGTTTTCTTGGGGCACAATCCAAATAAAGTTCATACATTACAATGTGGGTGGGGGTGGGGAGCAAGCCATACCATTAAGTAGCTTTTCCAAAGTGCTAGAGCCAAGTCAAAAGCCTAGAACCTATAGAAGTACACTTACTAACAATGGTATTTGTAGATGTGGTATTTGCTGTTTGGTTGTTGGTTATTTAAAAAATGTTCATTGCTTATTAGTTGTTTTATTTTCCCCAAGATAGCACAGATTGTTTTTTTCATGGATTTTAAAATTTCTAAAGTAAGGGATCTGGGTGGTGCCTTGCTTAAGTAATTCAGCCTATAATTTAACAGTCCACAGTTAAAACCCACCATCAGTTAGAGAAAAGATTGCATTCTGCTCCTGATAATTGAAGTCTAGGAAACCCCACAGGGCTGTTCTGCTTTGTCAAGACGGGGCATGATGAATTAATGTAGATTTGATGGCACACAACAAAAACAGACAACAATGGTGAACTGAACAATATGGAATCGATTTCTAGAAAATCTGAAGTCGAATATTCAGAGGAAAGTATAATTATCATTTGTAAAATAAGTAAAAAACACATGGTTTAATGGGTTCTAGAAATGTCTGCCCCTTCTGGTAGTAATTCCATCCTCTGACCACTTTTATAAGGAATGTTTTCGTATTAATCTACCTATCATATTCTAAACATGTGGAAAATTATAGGAAAACAAGGCCAACCTCAACACTCAGCTGATCAACAGTCACTGGAGTGTCACTGAGCATGGTTCGCAGTAAACAGCATGAATTGTGACTCTCAGTCAGAAAATTATATATTACAGAGATAACTCCTTCACTGACATACAGAAACATATGCTCTGTTTATAGATTGAATGATGTTTTATCAAAATTAAAGAAATGATTTCTATTCTTATATACTCTTTGAAATGACAGAGCGAACAGTATGCTAATATCAATATTGCTAACACTTTGTAGGGGACTAACTGGAATCCCTCTGCCTTTGGTGATATCTCAGGGTTTCACGAATAATCTAATTGCAGAAGAGCGGTCTACTTGCTTGTCAATTTTCCAACATTAAACTGTTAGCACTTTAAGCATAATGGTCCATTTATTTTTCTATACATAGCATCAAGTTCCGTGCTAGACATTTGAAAGATATTCAATAAAAGATTCATAAATAAACAGCAAATGAGTGAATGAAATTATGAATGCCTTAAGTTCTGAAGCACTTTATAGAGCATTAGCATGTGCATTTATAAATTTGATCTTCAGACATTGCTATCCCCACTTTCTGGTCAGACTTGATGGTGATGAGTGAAAAACGCGGATTGGTGCAGACATTTCATGAAAAAGTCAATTGCAGAATTCAAGGATGATGCAATCTTCTCAGAGACCTAGCCAAATCCAAGCACAAACCTTAGAGTAAGTAAAACATAGAGACCCGGACTAAGGCAACTATTTTCCTGAAGTATATTAAAATGTTTTCATGAGAGAATTAGCGGTGCCAAAACTATTCCTTACTAACATAAATCATATTTTCCTAACATACATGATATCTATGGTATTCAGATACTGAAGTCACTACTTACTTGGCTCCTGAAATCTGTTCAAAATCGAGACTCCTCTCCAGTAGTGCTTTGTAATGAAGCCAAAATAAGAATCAAATTATTTTTTATCAGGGATCCAAATAAAATCACATTTAATTATAGGAGATGATATATTAATTCAAGATTCTCATATAAATTAATAATCCAAAATGTGTATCCTTGGCACTCTGACAGATTTTTAATCACCGTTTGTTTTAATCATAGGGTATTGGATAGTTGGCTGAGAGAGGTACCTATGAGATAATTTGAGGAGGCTTCAAAAAGTCCATGGAAAAAATCCATTATCTTTCAATCCCACTTTACCATGAACTTTTTGATACTCCTCCCCCTCACGCCAATAATATTTAAGAAACTTTTTTCTTAGCAAGAAATAAAATGAGCTAATTAATATCACCCAAATATCTCTTCCTATCTGCTTGACAGCCAAACGGCTACAGCATAACCTTTTGGTTTACAAAGGGATGCGTATGGTCAAAGTACACATTTGAAATGCAGGTAGAGTCTGAGTGATGACTATCACCCATCTTTATGTCTGTAAGTTCAATTTGCAGGTCAGCCAGAACAGGTGCACGGGGGCTCAGTTAGCCTTCCTGGAGGGCAAGAAAAGTCTTGAAGCTGCTTCAGTGATTTCACAGCTGCACGTGCAGCAAGTGAAAGTGATTGTGGTGATTTTGTTGCAAGAGGGATTGGTTTAACCATTTTGAAGTGAGGGTAAGTTGCAACATTGAAAGGCAAGTACAAGATATCCTTTAAAGAGGTGTATAAAACCTATGGACCCATGTATTTAATTCCTATTAAGAAGCTAAATTACTATGTATTTATGTATGTATGTATGTAAGTGATTTCCAAACCTGTTTTCATCAAACACTATACGACTCAAAAACACTGAAATGCCAGGACCGTATTTCAGGATCCTGATTGTAAAACTTACTGTTATGGATCCATTTTTTTCAGAGCTCTGATTTTGTGTGTTTATATGAATGAAGGTAGTTGTATGCTTTTTTAAAAAAAAAATCTCTGGGCTTGGATACACACTTAATAGATACTGCATTCAATACAAGGAGTCTTATAGATTCCAAATATACTCACTCTTCTTTTTTGTTTGTTTTTTTTGTTTTGTTTTTTGGTAAAACTCTGTTTCAACTAGAAAAGTAAATTCTCGAAAGGGCTACACTTGAAACAACAGAAGTATATATGCAAACGATAAAGTGTAAACAGGCAGCCAGACTTGATTTAGCAATACACGAATCCAGTACAAACCAAAGTGGTATAGGTCAATTAAATCCTGTCACTCATATGAGTGTGCACATACAGGTAACTGGGCCCACTCCCAGCCTCAGTTATTTCAATCAGGCAGCTATGCAATTTTTTTAAATAATAGAAACACGTAAAATTCTAAAAATCAGAGTGCATTTACCAAAAAATTTTGTAGTGGGAAGAAAGGAGATGAGACAGGAGAGGTTCCTAGAGGATCCTGTCCACAGTGGTCCCAGTGTAGGCCTGAATGGCCCAGAGCAATTGGGAGAGCTGTCTGCTCTGAACACAGGAGACTTGGCCGACACACATACAGCGTAATTCTGATACAGAGTAGTAGACTGTTGACCTTGAACGGGGTTAACAAGCCATTTAAATATATTCAGTGAGGTCTGTGTAGTCATTGCAATGCACTTCTGAGCCCCACAGAGAAATGTTAGAGGCAGATGACTGATGTCACAACTGGTAAAATGGTTGGAGAGAGGAGGTATGTTTGACTTCCACTTCGTGAGAAAATGCCTTAGGCTGACTGATTCATATACCCCCTTCTAAAGTTAGACAGGTTATGATAGTACTATGAACATTACCATTTTACACGTGGGCAAAAAGATACACAGTGGATCAATAGTATTTAAACACAAGTCAAGATCCCCTACGATTTTGCCTGGTAGCGGTATTTACTGCATATGCTCTTACAGCCTAGATACACAAGCACATACAGTACAATAGAGCTTGTGAACTCCCTACCACAAAGGACCTAGAATTGATATAAAAAAGTTTAATAGTTGTTGCTAATAACAGGAAAGAGAAGGAATGGGATGAATTCTGGTTTAGGAAGCACTGTTTATGATTACAGTTGTGTAACATGACTTATGTTATTAGGCTCAACTGAATTATAAACATGAACAATGACGACTTGGAACAAGTTCTGTCATCTATCATTTTACCATAAAGAGCAAAATGCCTGTTTGTATAGGTGATACCAGTCTTCCTAAATAGCTAGTACCCTAAGCTTCATTCAATAAATTAATATCTAGGAAAGTTAAGTTTTGTGTCAACTTGACTGGGGCAGGTTCTCAGCAAGATGGCATGATGTGGTCTAAAATAATGGTGTCAACTCTATGCAGAACTAGAAGTTGGGGCAGAGTGTGGCCCCTTTATTCCAGGCCTTGATGCCCTTAGAAGAAAGACTCCTCATGGTTGTGGCCTGGCCATTTCTAAGTGGACCCTGAGGGAAAGCTCGTCACTTCCACCACGTCTGGATCCTGCATCTGGTTGCTCAGTTCTGTGCCATATTACCTGCCAACCCCAGAGCCACCAGCAAACTTCAAATATTGAATCCATTGGATTCATTCAATTTTGCAACCACCAACTTGTGGTTCACCAGACTCTTCAGCTACACAAGTCAGGGAAAGTTTCTGTTTCAACATTGGACGCCAGACTTGAACTGGACTGAACTTACCTGCTTCTACAATTGAGTGAGTCATTTCTTGACATAAAAGTCTCTCTCTCTCTCTGTATGTATGTATATATATATATGGTTTATATATAATATATAAAATAGAGCAGTGGTTATATATGATATAATATGAGGCACATATCATAGAGCAGTGGTTTTATGTGTGTGTGTGTGTATATATATATATATATATATATAATACACAGCAGAGGTTTTGCCTCTCATGAAAACCCTGCCTAACACAGTAACTATTCCTTCTATCAATCCCAGAACTTTTCTATCATTTGAAGATGTTATCACTTGATTGTTCATTCTGCACCTGCTACTAAAATAGTCTTCATTTTGGCTGAGCCCCGGTGGCGTAGTGGTTGAGTGCAGGACTGTGGCCCATTGGCTTGGCAGTTCAAATCCAGCAGCAGCTCTCCAGGAGCAAGGCTGGGTTGGCTTGGTAGTTTAATTCCATCAGCAGCAATCCAGGAGCCAGGCTAGATAGCTCCCAAGACAACCAGAGGGCAGTGATGCCCCCCCCCAAAAAAAACAAACTACAATAAAATAGTCTTCATTTTATCTATGAAATGCAATCCACTGTCCATTACATCAATTTGTAGTCTGGGGAGGCAATTGTGTTGGCAAATGAAATGAAATAAGCATCCGACTATCAGACAAGGGTGATGAGGCCCTCCCAGGCATTCATATGTGTGTGTGTGTGTGTGTGTGTGTGTGTGTGTGTGTGCGCGTGTGTGTTTATCAGGAGCTGCAGGGCAACTTCCTCCCTCAAGGATTGATGAAAGGAACGGAACATTTTTCCTTACATTTGCTTTAATTACTTTCTATACCTAAATTATGAGAGTCTTTCATTCTTTTTTTCTTTTCTTTCTTTTTTTTTTTTAGGCATCACTGCTCTCAGGTGGTGGGAGTAGGAGGCTCAGCCTTTGCTCCTGGGAGCTGGAATTGAACCTCCATCCCAGTGGGCTGCAGTCCCGCACACAACCACTACGCCACTGGGGCTCAGCCCGAGAGTCTTTCATTCTTTCTCATAAACCACCCTGGTGAAATGAACACCTGTGCAAGTGATTTTAAGCTGTGGTTATTCTTGGTGGCATGTGCACTAATGTCCTTCATGGGGTCTCCAGGAAGAAGTGAATTTATGATCCCATACATAGATGTGATAAACAGACAGAAATCATTTTTATTATGTACATAAAAGTTCTCAGATTAAAGGACAACCAACAGTCTCCCCAGACAATCCAATCATGGAACCCTGGAAGTAGGTTTTTCATTCAAAGGCAACTTTATAATGCAAGTTAGAATTTAAAATGGAAATCCTTACTATTTAAAGGTATATAGTGCAATTAACAAAGCAAGAAAAATGAAGCCACTCACAGGATCATGGAGAGAAAAATCGCACTGATCAAAGGAGACGTGAGTGAGGACAAATGGTTTCAAGTCAATGATTAGACTAATAGAAATGTTAGATGATATTTTCTGAACCTCGTGAAGCATACGATCTTGTTGCTTTGTTTTAAAGAATAAATCCATACTTTGTACAGTAAAATTAAGTAAACAAAGATCAACAATCTAAAAAGCATCCTTAAAAACTAGCTGCAGATATCAGCCAGTGTGGCTGTGAAGTGTCAAAAGGATCAGGTCTCAGGCATCAAACAGGAAAAAAACATATGACTTTGTATGCACCTTCCTGAGATGATCACTGAGGACAGGTGGGGACATGAGCAAGAGTGGTGAAGAAAGCTGATGGTATCTGGCTACCAAAAGATATAATGCCTGAAGTCTTAAAGGCTTGAGGATGACCAAACAGAGTAACAAAGCCTTCCATAAATGAAGCACACCAGTCTGTGCGACCATGTGGAGTGGAAAGAACCAGGTATCAGACATCAAAGAACAAAAATCATATCATTATGTGCCCTCCCCCCACATGATTGCTGAGGACAAAAGGGTGCAGAGGCAGACAGAGCCAAGGAAACTGATGGTGCCCAGCCAACAATCGATAAAGTAGCTGGGATCTTAAAGGCTTGAAGGTGAATAAGTGGCCACCCAGCGCAGAAGCAGCAAAGCCCACATAGAAGAAGCACACTGACTTGTGTGATCACGTGGGGTGAAAGGGAGCAGATATTAAACATCAAAGAACAAGAATCAAATCCATAAGGATGAGGGGGAGAGCAGGGTGGGGACCCAAGGCCCACTTGTGGGTAATTGGACACCCTCTTACACAGGAGTCATGGAAAGGAAATGGGTCAGTCAAGGTGCAGTGAGATAGCGATGAAGCATAAAACTCTCCTGTAGCTCCTGAAGGCTTCCTCCCCTCAACTATCATGGTCCCAACTCTACCTTGCAAATCTAGCTGGACTGAAGGAGGTGCACTGGCAGAGATGAGAACTAGAAACAAAGGGAACCCGGGGGGGGGGGGTGGATAAATCCATTGGGGCCAGTGGTGAGGGTAGAGTTACTGGATAGGTGGAGGGAAGGTGGGGTGGAGAGAGGGAGTGCACTGCGGGGTTCTACAGATGGCCTCCTATTTGAAGGTTGGACATAGGGAGGAGTGGGCAGGGGGAGATGCCGGGCAGTGTAAGACATGACAAAACAATAATTTATAAAGTAAGGAGGACTGGGGCATGGAGGAGAGGGGGAAAGGATGGAGGGAGAAGGAAGAGAAGTTCATATCAAGGACCCGAGTGGGAAGGTGGATGTTGGGAGAATGTTGACAGGGGCAGGCAAGTGGGGGTGCTTGGCACAGTATATGTAACTATGTATTGAATTATGTATTATGAAAAGTGATGTACGAGCCCCCAATAAAATGCTTAAAAAAGCAGGAAAGGCCTATGTCAGGTTTATATCTTTTCATCTGTTATTCTATCTGTACGCTAAGCAAATTTCTGAGAAACTGGGATATTTATAAGCAATATGTAGTACCTAGACTGTAAGATACACAGATGAGAAAACCTTTCTTATAGGAGTTGAAAAAAAACTTGAAACACTTACTGATGGAATCAATGATTACAGCCTTCATTATGGATTACTCCTCTACAAACAACAACAACATAACACACCCTCACAATCTTACCAATAAACAACAGCATGAGACAAACCCCTCAAACCACTACCATAAAGGGAATTCCAACTGTGGCGATACAAAGCAGGACTGTCCTAAGGTGTTTCCAAGACTATAAATCTTTGCAGAAGCAAATTGCTACATATTTCCTCTCTGGAGAAACTGGTGTATGCAAATTTCTCACCTTTCATTTAGTGGTCAAACACTTTAACCATAGTTCAGCAAAGATTCCCAACCTCAGAAAAGATAGAAAAAAATTCAGTAAGAACTTCATTTTACTTGCATCCAAATACAATGTCCAGGGGGAAAAGCTGTCAGGAAATTAAATGGCAAATCTCCTAAAAATATCTCCTTAAAGTATTAAACAGTAAAGACTCCACTTTTAGGACTAAAGTGTGCCTGACCCTTAAAAGTAACCACCATTCAATTGCTTCATATTCATAAGACAATTGGGCAATGAATAATGAAAAACCAAAGAATAATTGATGCACCCATGTTGGCAAAGAATATTGAATATACAACCTGCACTGCCAGGAGAATGAACAAAGCGAACTTGCAGTAACTCCAACCACACTGTCCCCTCCAAGTGAAGATGGCACGAGAAGTCATTTCACAAATACTGGGCACTGGACAATTGGAGGCAACAATTCCTGGTGGAGGATTTTATGTCTGATAAAGTAAAGGGTCATCTGAAAACAGAAAGATGCCGATGAGATGGACTGACAGAGTAGCTGCCTCAATTGGATCAGACATCACCATTCTGTGGATGACACAGGGCTGTCAGCATTTCATTCTGTTGGGCATGAGTTGATTAGGAGTAGGAACTGATACGACAGCATTCACTGGGGGAGCTTATTAAAATGTGTGTTCTTAGACTTCTACAACTTTTTGATTGAGGGTGGGGCAGGTATACATAACCTCATTTTTTTAGGTGACGATAACCTATTTTAAAGCAATCAATGTTTCCAAGATGCCACAAGATCAAATTCGAGTGTCTTAGAACAACCTGGCACACAGTTCCTTTTCACATGGATAAGAACGTTGGAAGGTCCCCACACGTGTAAATCAGACCCTCACGTCAGGTTAGGAAAGCAGCGTTAGGAAAACGTGTCTGATAATATTTCTTCTATTTTTCAATGAGAAGTAATGCAACTAAGTGACCATGAATTTTAGGCAAGTTACTACTGGCAAGCGATGTCGGGCAGAGTTGGGGGCATACAGGTATTAAGAGCAGAGTATCTAAAACCAAGCCTTTCCATGAAGCAGACTTTGGACAGGAGAGGCGCCACCACTCAGGTATTCTGTAGCGCTCAGTGGCAGAGTATGAGTCTTTGAAACCTAGGGCTTTGCTCACCCCCTGAGCGTCCCCTCTAATGTTCTCTCCAGCAACTCTGCAATACTGAACAGGAAAATGAACCAACTCCAGCTTCCCCTCTGGTCATTTCTGGAGCGTACCCAGTGGGCTCATTTCTTTGCATACTCACATTTTCTGTGGGAACTGTGTCCAGCAGCATCACAGCCTGTGCTGATGGAAGCCTCTCTCTTTAGTCCACCTTCTGTCATCCAGTGAGGCCAGCTGATCTATTAGTGTTGGTCTTGGTTTCTGTAACTCCGGGCTAATAATGGTAAAGCCCGCTGGTGCATTATCTTTTCTGTCACGTATCAATAGATGGTCAAGAAAAGACATGGATTTATCACTGTCTACCTCATACCACCCAAACGAAGCTATAATCACTCAAACCGACCTTCATTTTTTTTTAAATAATTCATACTAATTCATTTTTTTTCTAATTCTATCTTAATCATCATCATTATTATGTTTCTTATTTCTCCTCTGGCCTGATTGACAGATTGGTGTAATGATACCCAAATAAGAGAAAAAAATAGAATTCATTTTTGAAATTGCCTAATCTGGTACTTCCTGTTTTGCCATAAAGAACAGATGATGTTCTATGCTTGTACATTTTTATGGGTATCAGTCGGAAGTGTAAAACAAAATAATAAAAATTTACTGCCATGTGGGTATAGCGATGGAGCTTAGTAGAAGTTCATATTAGAGATCTGCGCTTGCTAGTCTCATTTGTACAACAGACAAGATGTAAAATGATCAAATGTCAGAGATTCAGGATGTACAAGTCATCCAGAAGTCACCATATTAGATGATCTATTGCAGCTGAGTCACACCAAGACACTTAGGCACTTTGTTGAATCCCCTAGGAAAAACTACCTTTATGCCTTCAAGAATCCAATTTTGAAACGCTACTCAGATAAGCACCTTTTCCCAACATGATTCTTAGTATACTAGGATGAAGTATCACAACACAGTGGCAGAATTCGCTGGTGGTCTGTACATGACCCCACTGGCCTGTCAGCTTGTTGTACTGTAGTAGCTTGGAAATTGCAATATGCTGGAAACTATGCCATCTGTAGTTATTTCATATACCAGCAGATCACTTATGATGGACAAATTTCAGCAGAGCATCCACAGGCCAATACAAATTAGGAAAGAAAGAGCAGGTGGTGTATATCCAATACATAGGCACATGGGTCAAAAAAGAATGCTGTCAGAGTGATGAAAGAAGAGCCTATCAGTTAGAAGGGACTTAGAATACACATTGGCTCTAGCAATGGATTCAAGCACAACTGAAATAGTGAAGATGGTGATGGAGTGGGTGACATTTCACCCTGCAATCAGAGTCAACTCCATTGCCTCCAACGGCAATACATGTTGTTTCAATAAAAAAAAAAATTCTCTGGTAATTCAAGCTCTTTCCCTGTGGAATGGATTGGAGCTATCAAGGTAAACTCGAGCAAGTAGAAGTTATTAAGAAAAGGTCGGAGAGGCTGGTAGCCAGACACTCGGGTAGGCCTGGAACTCTTGGGAGCCCTCTTGCAGTGGGCAGGGAGCTAGAGGTTATGCTATACAAAGTCCAGGTCAGCCACCAATCCCAGGACCTCATGTCTCTGATACTGATGTCAGACCTCGCCTCAATCTGGGCATATTCAGTTGTGAATTTAATGTGCCCTGAATCAGGCACTGGTTGTTAGCCACAGGGTCAGTGCTCAAAACCACCAGCCACCAGAATGATATGGCCATCCGCTAGTGGAAAGCTGTACAAGAAAATCTCTCTATAAATAAGGTCACTCTCTCTCACTCACAGTTAACACCGACTCATAGCGTCCTCCTGTGTGCTTCCCAGACTGTCGCTGTTTACTGGAGAACAAAGTCCAGTCTTTCTCTAGAGGAGCTGCTAGTGGTTTCAAACTGGCGACCGTGGGAATCACAGCCTGTTGCATAACCACTACTCCATCAGGGCACCAATATATAATGGCACTAGGAATCAGGATTGACTTCATAGTAGAGCTTTTGTTATTGTTAATTTAGTAATCATCCAGAGTAAATGGGGCTAAGTCCTCCTTGCTTAAGGGAAGTATACTACAGATGGTGGTTAATCAGCACTAATAAACGATTCTGGAGAGAGGAAAAAAATCTGAAATGAGCCAACTTGATATGATCAATATTAGTCGAAACAAAGGAACTTCAAAAAGGTCGTAGAAAAAACACCTTACCTACTCCTTGCAAGATACCCCCTGTACAACCGTTCCTTTCAGGGGTTTGTCAATCGTATGAAAAATACAGGGAGCCTTGATGACATAGTGGGTTACATGTTGTGTTGTCAAACACAAGGTTGGCAGTTCAAACCCACCAGCTGCTGCTCCTCAGAAGAATGATGAAGCTGCTTGTTCCCACAAAGGTTGTAAAGTTTTGGAAACCCAAAGAGACAATTTTACACTGTCTGATAAGATTAGTATGAGCTGGAAGTCACTAGATGTCCGTGAGTTTTACACCTATCACCTGGGACAAAATAAACACATGCACTCATGTTGAATATATATCATTCCATCTGTTTTCTAGCTGATAGGATTTTCTTAGGGATAATGTAAATCCATCTTGCTTTTATTTAAGTCCGTTTCTGATAACTGTTTCCATGGCAACAGATCACGGTGTGTTGGACTTGCCATTTGAGACAATGCATAAGGTCACAATTCAGTTTGTGGAAGATGAAATTACCTCTCATTTCCTCGACTTTCCTTTGACTTTTATTTAAATATCTCCATCTTAATATAACATGGAATTTATGAAGGTTTGTTGCAGTGACATCATTCTGCTTTATCTCTCTCTCTATATATACACATATATACATATGTATATATATACATACACATATGATTTGCACCTTAATTCAGATCCCAAATCTCCCAACTGCTGTCTTCAATGAAACATGCATAATAATGACAAAAGCAAGTTGCTTTTATTTTAGGGGATGGAACAGTAATTAATAAAATTATGGTAAAACAGAACTAGTTGAAATATAGTCAAAAACAATAAAGGATATGTAAGTCACAAAAGGACAAATATCATATTGCCCCCACTTATATGAAATATGTAGAATAGACAGATGTGGAGAAACAAAAGTTAATTTACTGTTACCAGGCACTAGGGATATGGAGGAGGAGCAGATGGAGGATTATTGATTAAAAAGAACAGTAAAGGAACCCAGAAAAGGAGGAGGGAGCCTTTGCCACATCTTTCCATTTTTAAATAACATATGTGACAGTTTCATTTTTGACCATTCAATCCACTTACTTTTCACTATGTAAAAGTGACTTGAAGAAGCACTGAGTTTCTATTTACGAGAATGAGAAAGTTGGCAGCAGATAGCGTGGGTGGTAAGACACATTTGCTGGAATGGGGTGGGGGTGTCACTGAATTGCACACATGAAAAACATTAAGTTGGTAAATGTTCTCTCGAGTTTTACAAATAAAGGAAAAGATGAGCTTGATGAATTTTTTAAAAATGAAATAAACCTATCATTTGAGGAAATTTCCCTACATGCATAGCAAAATCATTTGCTTCTCTATGTCCTTTGAACTTCATGTTGCATGACTGCTCCCCACCCCCACCCCTCCCATCCCCATTCAGCACTGCTGAGAGGAAGCCTTGATATGTTTACTGTCAAATCTCTCCTGACTAGTCATTTCCCTGTTTATTTCCCTCACATCATCATCTCTTCCTAAACTGATTTTTTCCCTACTACCTCTGAAAATAACAGCTCATTAGAAAGTGATCAAAGATTGAGTGAGCAATTGAATATAATTGCACAAAATTACACAAATCCTAAACAAGGCACTCAATGTGTATGAGTCTGAGCAGCTGAAGCCTGCCTTTGACAACGCAGTGCTGCTCCAAGTCACACTCCATAATCGTAGAGGGGAAAGAGACATGTAGCCTCACTGCACCGCACAGCCAACCAGATTAAACAATGAAGTCTGCCCTAGTAAAAGAAACGACACCATGACCGCTGTGGGCCTTTGTGAAAATAGACAGGAGAGAGACGATCTGCAAGGAGCTATCACAAACATTTTGTAAACAGAAGCACCCTGAACAATCCACACAGTGGAGGAGTTCATTGCTGGGGTGGACTCCTGCATCTCAAAAAGTGAAATCGTCATGGAAGTCTTATAAACAATGAGGACAATGAGGAGATCATCTACTTTGGTAGAATTCCAGTCTTGGAAACCCTGGGAAGCAGCTCTGCTCTGTCCCAGAGCATCGCTATGGGTTGATATGGATTGCACTACAATGGTGGCTTTGGCTTTGTTTGTATTCCATTGGTGTTTGTTAGTTTATAATCATCAAAGTAGCCCAGAATTATTCTGATGGAAAGTCTGGGATCCAGGATGGCCCATTTGTCAATCAGAGTAGATGATGATTGTATTTAAAAATAAATGTGCTTGACATACAATGGATGTATGTGTGGACTGTGATAAGAGTTGTCTGAGCCCCAATAAAATGATTTATAGAAGTCCCTGAAAACATGAGATTTACTACAAAAGGTTAGAAAAGCAATGAGAAATCATTATTGGACTCTGTCCATGTTTCAGCGGATTTCAACCTTCTTGAGGCCGCAACCCTTTAATACAATTCTTCAGGTTGTTGTAACCCCTCCCCCCCCCACGATAAAAACAATAAAAGTATTTTTGTTGCTACTTCATCACTGTAATTTTGCTACTGTTATGAATCAGGCAACCCCTGTGAAAAGGCCATTGGACCCCAAAGGGGTCACAACCCACAGGTTGAGAACTGCTATTCTACATTGTCATTAAGACTAGGTAGATTCTGAGGAAAACATGTGTTTAAATAACTATGTGTTGTCATTTGGTACCAAAGGATACACTATGTACCTTTGAGTAAAACAATGGCTGCTCCAGGACAACTCCCCACAACTGCCGTTCATGGAACCATTGTTTCAGTTATTAAATCCAGCCATCACCTCAAGGGTCTTTCTGTTTCTCATGAACCATCTACGTGACTTAACATAATGTCTTTCTCTAGGGACTGGTCTTTCCTGCTTCGATGCCCGATGTACACGAGGTGAAGTATCACCATGGTCGCTTCTAGGAAACATTTTGGCTGTACATCCTCCATGGTAGATTTGTTCATTCTCTCACAATCTATGGTACTTTAAATAGGCTTTGCCAACACCATAATTCAAATGCATCATTTCTTCTCTGGTCTTCCTTAGTCATTGTCCAGCTTTCACAAGCATGCAAGGCAACTGGAAACTATTGTGGCTTGAGTTAAACGCCCCTCAATACTGAAAGTGATATCCTTAATCTTTAAAATTTCTATGACGTCTTGTGGAACATATTTTTCTAGTACATTATGTACCAAATTATTCTACTACTCAATGCCCCCTAAGCTTTTATCCAATCCTTCAAGCTGTTGTTGTCAATGGGATCCCACAAAGATAATTCTTTGAGAGTCCTATGGTCACTGCAAATGAGCTTTTTTTTCCCCTGGGGGAAACAGTTTCTTACTTCAGGAGACACTTTTGGTTTCATATTAAAAGCTCAAAGAGGCTAATATAACCTCTCTGGCTCCAAAAAGTCTGGATTCCATTGAGAATTTGTAATTCTGTTTCTCACTTTGCTCTTTTTTTAAAATCAGGATTCATGTATAGAACCCCAAAATCATCTTTTAATAATATATGTATTTCACTGTAACTTCTCAAGCAAAATAATATATGTATTTCACTGTAACTTCTCAACTGTTTGCATCTTTATATTGAATCACTATGAAAGCGGTATCTACTTAAGCTGTCATAGCTGATGTGTACAGAATTACCACCAGCAAGGTGCCTTTGCTGCCTTTTGATAGAACATTTCCTCAGAAAGTTCTGAGCTAAAAACAAAACAAAGAAGCAAAACTCATGTGCACACAGCTTTCCTTCAGTTTACATAGTAGACACATTCTGGGACACTTTAGTATATACTAGAACTTGGTAGAAAATGCTCATTTTTATAAGATACAGTTAGATTTTGAGGTTCCTGTAAAAATTAACTGTTTTTTTTTCATTCAAATAAATACCCAATAGCAGGAGCCCTGGTTGCATAGTGGTTATGAGTTGGCCTGCTAACCACAAGGTAATCAGTTAGAAACCACCAGTCACTCTCGCTTCTAGGAAACATGGGAGGATGGGGCACTCTACTCCCATAAAGAGTTACAATCTCAGGAACCCAAAGAGATATTTCTGCTCTGTCTAATAGGTATGTATGTTAGTAAGAGTAGACTAGAGAAACAAATTCATAGACACTCATATGTGTGTAAGAGAGAACTTCATATCAAAGAGCAATTGTACATTAAGAATGTACCCCAGTCCAGTCCAGTTCAAGTCTGTAAGTCTGAAATTAGCTCATATGTCCAATACCAGTCTATAAAGTCTTCTTCTGACGCATGTAACGCATGTAGTTATGCTCAGTTCAGGAAGATCACAGGCCAGTAGGTGGAAATTCTTGTAGACTCAGTGGTGGTGAAAACATCTCATTGTTAGCAGGAGTTTCCACGTGGTTCTTCCAACTCCAGGGCTCTAGTGTAGCTCCATGTGTCTTAACTGAAGGAATGTCTTACAGGGAGTAAGTCTGTCTCCCACAGCAAATGAGCTATTTATCTCCCTAGTGTCTCCAAATGAGATCATCGAGCTGCCACCTGATTGACAGAATGAACTCCGCCTCTCCACTCTTAAGACTCACACTTAGAACAGATGACGTAACTGCCACAGGCCACTATGGGTCAGCATTGACATGATGCCTGGAAGTCTGGTTGGAAACATATAGTTGATGTTCAAAAATCCATGAGCTTTGATGCAGTTATTCACCATGCTGGATTGCCCTGAATATTTTAGGATATTAAGAATTCCTACCTTTCCCTTGTCCTATCAGAGAACTCATGAACTCATTTTGAATAAAACGTTACTTGGTCCTATGCCATCTGAATAACTGTTGGTTTGTTGGAGTTTATTTTGTGGCTTTCATCTCAATCCTTCTTATTTAATATTGCCCTCATCACTGATTTTCTTCTTTACCAAACAACATATTATTTTTCTAGTGATTCATCTTTCTTGATGACATGTCTAAAGTGAGCAGGCCTGACTCACAGCATCCTCACTTCTAAGGGGCATTCTTGTTGCATTTTTCCTAAGGCTAATTTGTGCATTCTATTGGCCATTCATAGGAACCCTGGTGGCATAGTGGTTACATGTTGGGCTATTCACCTCAAGGTGAGCAGGTAAGCCTCAGGTGATAGGCAGGGTTTCTACTTCTGCATAGAGTTACAGTCTTGGAAAACCACAGGGACACGGCTACTCTGTTTTCTATGTTCCCTGTGGGCTGGCATCAGCTCAGGGACAAAGAGAGTTTTTTGAGTTATTGGTAGTTCACAGTACATTCAATAGCCTTTGCAACACTCAAATTTAAACACACAAACCCTTCTGACTTCTTTTCTCATGGTCCAACTTTTCCAGGCACGTAAGGTGATGGAAAGTATCATGGCCTGAGTAAAGGCACAAAAGTGGACCTTGCCTTACTATACTTACCTATGCTCATTTTTTACATATCCCTTGCATATGGGATTGCTAAGAATTCCAGGATGTCGAGTCTATTAAAAGGAAAGAGACTGAGAGAAGGGAGGTAAATCACTCAAAGCAGCCTAATTTGTAGGTGAAATTGTTGGTCTGGTTCAGTTGAGATGCGCAGGGTCCTTCTCAATCCTTACAGTGTGCAGGGAAATCTGAATGGGATCCAGAGTGCAGATAGCACAGTAGGAGGGACAAGGTGGCGGCGAGAGGAGCTAAATCAATGAAGCAACTGTCTCTTCACTTCACATTGTATGTGTGTGTGTGACATCTGAACTGTTACCAAAGACTTGGAAGATTAATCTCCACACAGGAAAATTCATGTTTTATAATTCTCGCCCCCACCCCAGATGGTTTCTTTTGAACAGAACAATAAAAAAGCTTTTGTTTCCAGTGGCCACTGCACTTCGTTCTAACACAAGATTTCAAGATGGAGACAAACACCAAGGCGTTTTACGACACTTCCTTGTCTAGCTTAAGAAGCCTGATCAAATATACTTACTATGGTCATCAATTAATGATCACATGATAGATGGTAATCTGGTCAGTGGTAGAAGCAGAAGCGAAGGGACATCAACTTTACTCAACCTTCATGCTTCTCCCTTGCTGTAGGCTCATCACATCAAGCTCCTGCTATCTTAGTGTTTCCATTTTTGTAGCTCTACGACTCCTATATGTAGTTGAAAACCACAAATTACTAAGTTGGCTCAAGGGGTTCATTCATTATACGTAATTTACACATATATATGAAGGGGCATCGTCCTTGGTAAAATGGAGGCGGGGTAGCAAAAAAAGAGGAAGAGCTTCAAGGAGATGGATTGACACAGTGACTGCAACAATGCGCTCGATAATAGAAAGAATTGTGAGGCTGGAACTGGAGCAGGCGGTGTTTCCTTCTTCTGTGCATCAAGCTGCAATGGTCGGATTGGCCTCAGTGGCACGTAATAATCATATGTGGGAGGATTCAAATAGTTCATAGAGAAAAATAAAGTTAAAAGAGAAAGGAGGGGCTGAGCCCCAGTGGCGTAAGTTGTTGAGTGTGGGACTGCAGCCCGCCAGCTTGGCGGTTCAAATAAAGCAGTGGCTCTCAGGAGCAGCACTGGGTAGCACCCACGACCACCAGAGGCAGTGATCCCCCCCCCCCAAAAAAAGAGAAAGGAACATTTCTGTGAACTTTTGGAAGCCCCTGTCTATGTTGCCCCATCGATTTCCTGTGCTGTGGTGGTTTCCTGTGATGCTGGAAGCTACACCACCAATATTTCAAACACCAATGGTGAACACATTTCAGTTGAATTACCAGGAACAAAAATAAAATAGGAATAAGTAATAGGCTGTCTATTTCTCAGAAATTAGCCACTAGATACCTTAATAATAGCAGCATAACCTTGTCTGCTACAGTGTCTGAAGATGAGCCTTTCAGGTTGGAAGGTATTCAAAACATAAGGAGAAAAAGCACTCTCCACAAAGCAAGTCAACCTATTGATATGAATGGGGCAAAGCTTTGGGAGCTTTCATGTGTTGAAAAGAAATGATGAAAAATAAGAAGAAATAGCTACAAGAATCCCTTAATAATTGGAATGTAAAATATACAAAGTATGAATACAGAAAATTAGAAGTTGTCGCAAATGAAAGGGAATATACAAAGATGAGTAGCTTAAGCATTAAAAGCTGAAATGGACAGGTAATGACCTTTCTTAATGAGGTGATCATCTGTTTACTATGTTGTGAATGGCACATTAAAGAGGAATACCACTGCATTCATTGTCAAAGAAAATGATTCAAGATCTACTTTGAGGTGTAATGCGGTAAGGGCGATATTTATACATGTTCAAAGATCAGTTAATACAACTACAATTCGAATTTAAGCACCAATCGATAAAGACCAGTGATGAAGAATCACTGGATCAAATAGACAACCAAGATATATTGATAATTATTGGTGATAAGAATGTGAAAGTTGGCAGGAAAGAGGAAGGAACAGTGGTTAGAGAATAAGCCCTATAAATTATATTTCAAAATTTTGCAAGACCAGTGGCTTCTTCCTTGCAAATAACATATCACAATAACATAGAGTAAACTACCTACATGGACTTCCTCAGATGGCATAAATGGCATAGACTGGCAGAGAAAGCAACACCAGGATTGTGGGACAGACCATCAATCGCTCATATACAAGTTCAACTTGAGGCTGAAGGAAACTACAAGTCCATGAAGGCCAGAATACACGCTCGACATTATCCCACCTAGCTTTGAAGGATGTTTGAAGAAGAGATTTGATGCACTGCACTCTATTGACTTGATGCATTGTGCGATAACATCATAAACATCATACTTGAAGAAAACACAAGAGCATTAAAAAGACAGGAAAGTTAGAAAGTCCAACGTGGATGTCAGAAGAAATTCAGAAACTTACTTGCAGAAGAAATGATGATCTGAAAGAGCTGATCAGGCCATTTCAGAAGGCTGCTCAAGAGCCAAAGTGGATATAGAGAACGAGACTCTGCCCTCCTGCCTGTCCCTGGGTCTGGCCCTCACCCACACAGCTTCTAGTGATGGCCTCCTACAATGCACACATTGGAACACCCGCCTCCAACTTCCAAGCCATGTTTGTGGGGGATCAAGGAGATGAAGCTTTCCTACTGCAGAGGGAAGTAGGGGACGCTTATTTTCTACCCTCTGGGCTTCACCTTTGTGTGCCCCACAAAGATTGTTGTTTTCAGGGAGCATAATCTGGTAGCAGAATAAAAGGGAGAGAAAAGAAATAAGGATGCCCTGCCTTGGAGAATGGAACTAATGTCACTAGATTGTTTACACAGAAATGATTGAAATGGTGTATCTTTTGCTGTGTACATTTACATACACACACAAGCACCTACAAACCTATGACAATTTTTAAAAGGTCCAAAGGATTAATTTCATGTTATGCTTTGATTTTAATTGTCGCATTACAGAGAGTTCCTATTAGCTTGATCGAGATATAATTTATTGAGGGGGCTTCAAAAATTCATGAAAAAAATGAATTCAAAATAGAATTTTCCCATGAACTTTGAAGCTCTTCTTATGTACATGGTTGTGGAACTATTATTGCAATCTACTTTGTAAAATTTCCACCCCCACAAAAAGAGCTGGAGGACTTATTATCAATCCTGTCTCCTTCCTTCTGCTAGTCATACGCAGCAGAAATCTCTTGCTGTCCTATAAATTGGCCTTCCCTCACATTTCATGGAAATGGAATTGTAACATGTTTGCAGTCTTTTGTGTCTGGCACCTCTCAGTTATCATAGTATTTCTATGTCCTTTCATACCATTACTTCCTTTTTATTGCCAAGTCATCATCTAGCATGTGATTCAATTGCAAGCTATTGATCCATTCATGAATGAAACAATGCTCTGAACACTTATTTACATGTCTTTGTATTGTAAAAATGCTCTGAACACTTGTAGACATGACTTCATATTGTTTAAACATTCTGAGGGTAGACCGGAGAAGTGGCTCTGTAGTAAGCACTTGGTAGCAAGCCTGGTGAGCACGGATCTTGGAGCTAGTTCCTGCACACCTGTGATTCCAGCCATCCAACTGAGGTCAATTCCAACCAAAGAGTACTAAGATGTTCAGAAAAAAAATTCTCCTGACACTGTTGTCAAAGAGATAAGTCACCCATAAAGAACACCCTGGGATAAGTAACATATCAGATTTAAAGTGGAATTTATTTTCACAGAACTCAATCGCTGTCCCTGCCTTGCAAATGGCTTCAGAATTATCATCAACTGCCATATGCTCGCAATCAACGCCTTGGGGTCTGCAAGATGCACAAACACAGCAGCTAACATCGGGATCCCCTTATCTGTGGAAGAGCCAATGGTTCTCATCACAGGCTTCTTTAACATTCTATGAAAAGGAGAGCTTTAACTCTCAGGGAGGAAAACCAGCTAAGGAACCACTACCACAGCCAGGACCCCATGCTCCTCCTTCAGATGCTGGCCTTCTCTGAAACACTGGACTAGAGCAGTATCTGAGTTGCCCTCGCACACACGGTACACACATACACTCTCTCACATACTTGTCTATCATACATACATGTACACACACAGACATTCTCCTGCACATGCTCGCTCTCTCTCACTCACACACATACACAGACACACAGAAACACACTCAGAATCACCCACACACTCTCACACTGTCACACAAACATGCTCACACACAGATAACAAATGGATCCTTTAAAATACAGTTTAAATACCACTTGATACAAACTTCATAAAAAAAGACCTACAGTCTAAATATGAGCTTTCAGATGGAAAGGATAAATATTGAAGTTCCTATTTAAACCCACTCCTATCACCCCTCCCTGTGCCACTGGATGTACTATTTAGCTTTCAGCCTTTTCCTACTTCCACATATGTTCCAGTCTTATTGTCCCAAATTTCATGGCTCAGGGTTTCCAATTAGCTCATCAAAGCATGTGCTTCAGGAGACAACCCAGATGCACTTGGCACTGTGGGCACAGTGAACCTGCTGATTTGGAATGGCCAGCCCTGTCTGGGAATATTTCCTGAGATGGTGGCAGGATGCCATGGCCAAACACACACTCAACACTTTATTAAGAGAAGGTAAAAGATGAAAAGCAGCACAATAAAATCACAGTGTCCAAATCAAGGGAATACACTGTAACTGACTTTACAGTGAAGGACATAAATGCCTGAACATTTGACCTCAAACTGTACCTAAAGAGTTTAACACTTTCCCGGTTCTCATTGTCTCCTCTTGGCCCGGGTTCATCATGGTTTTGCTTTTTCTCTCACAGCTGCTCTCCATCCAATATACTCTTCACTACTCAAACATAATTTGAATTTATCATGGGCTGCAGATTTATCATTAACCAGGTTCCAAATTATGTCTAACTCTCCCTATTGTTCAAAGCATGCATTATGTGGCACTGAGTGCTTTTAAAACAACTCGTTGTCTCCAACATTCAGTCATTTTATGCCATATTTCTCTGTGGGGGAAAAATAAGTCTGCCAGGAAAAAAAAATGGAAATAACAGTGCTATCACCATGGGCATCATGGTTTTCCTCAAGCACACCACCCAAAAGACATGCCTTGTCAATAATGCATTATGCTACTCTGTGGTTAAGGTGGTGAAATGATGAAACACAAGTCTAGATGTCATGTCGAGATAGGAACCCAGGGCATGTAGCCTTTTTACAGGTTTTCTTATAGTCCCATCAGTTCCCATGGAAACATCTCAATGGTCTTGATGTCCTTTCTGGTCATTGACTTTCAGATCAAATGACTATCATGATTCTCTGGGGTAAAGAGAATCATCATAGGATCTAAAATACCTGCCTCCTTCCTTGAGCCACATCTAGCCTTCTCCCCCATGGCTGGACAACCCACGTGAGTCACAAAGCTCTGTTAAGACTTTACCAGCCATGAGAGAAATGAGATGAGGCGGACACTTTGACTTAAAGAAGAAACAAGGAAGGGGCTCCACTCATTCGTTCAAATATTGAACGCTGGGTACCATGCAGAGTGATTATTTTGGCCTCACTGTCCCTTTGTAGGCATCACTTTATAGTACACAAGGGAGGCAGAGATATGTAGGATGATGATGCTGCTTTGACCCCATACTACTCATAAACAGCCTTCCTTTATAAGAGAAACACCGCGTAATAATAAAACAAGGGGATTATGAGAATATAAGGGTATCATGCAGGTCATTACAATTAAAATTTATGACTGCCTTGGTAAAAAGAAGTTAAGATAGGCTAACTTATATTAATTTTTTCTGTTATTAAATAATTTACCTGTTTTGTGCATATGGATTATGGGCAGCATGGGAAGTGTTGGCTCTGGCTTTCGGTCATTCATACTTGCTTCCTTGTTGCCAACTGCCTACTGTTTACATGACCCTTGAACACAATAGCCACTTATTTAACCCACTTCTTCTCTTTTTGATAAGGCAGGAGAAAAATAAATAAAACTGCCCATATATACAGGTTGCTTACTTCTGCTTCCACTCTCCCTACCAAATATTGATGAATAATAATTTTCTCTGGAGATAGATGAACAGAAAGGGTGGCATGGTATTTGAATAAAACTGTGCATGGTTTAAAATCAAGAAACCTGTCTGCCAAGGTTGCATCCTCTCAGCGTACTTGATAAATCAGTGGAGTGAGCAAAGAATTCAAGAAACTGGCTTATATGAAGAAGGAAGGATTTTTAATAGCATGCAATCTGCAAGTGATGCCAATTCGCTTGCTTTTCGCAATGAGGAAGATGGGAAATACTTGCTGATGAAGATCAAGGGTATCAACCATCAGTGTGGATCATCCCAATGACAAAGTTACACAATAAGACCAAAAGTTCTATAAATGGAGAAAAAATGCAAATTCCCCAGAAGTTCATCTTGCATAAATCCACTCTCAATGTGCATGGACGAAGCCGCCAAGAGATCAAGTGATGCATCGCACTGGATAAAAATAGCTGCATAAGATGTCCTTAAAGTGTTGTACAGCGAGGATGTTCCTTTGAGACACGAAGGTGTCCTTGAACCCAGTGTCTGCGTGTTTTCATTTGTCACAAATATATGTGGAAGTCCAAGAGTGAATAAGAAGACTGGAACAGCCATGGCCCTACTAGTGCAGGTGTTCCATGTTGGGCTGCCAATGGCAGAGGGCAGTTCAAAACCCCCAGCTGCTCCAAGGGAGAAAGAAAGGCTTTCTAGTCCTCTAATGAATTTCAGTGCTGCAAACCCCCAGAAACGGTTCTACCCTGTCCTCCAAGGTCCCTGTGACTCAGAATCAAGGTGGTGACAAGAAATTTGGGTTCTGGAGAAGAAGAATGAATGCCTTTGAATCATGATGCTGGTGAAGAATATTAAAAGTATAGGGAACTGTAGAAAGTACAAACAAATAGCTCTTGGAATGAGTCCAGCTAGGACTCCTGCTTCTTTGAAACAAGAATGGTGATGTTTTTTCCCCTCGTGGGTCATGGACATGTATCAGAAGAGAGCAGTTCCTGGAAAGGGACATCATTCTTGGGCAGTGAAAAGGAGGCAGGCCCTCACATGACGGATTGACACAGTGGCTGCAACAAGGAGCTCAAGCGTTTTGTTTCTCAGAGCACTATTCTGGGTACTTGGGGCAGTGCCAGGAACAGTACAAACACCCACAGCATCTTGATAAATTGGATTGATTAGGAAACTAGATTTGAAATCATTAAAACCCATCCTTCCAGAGGCTGTTGCTACTTTCTATGAGAATTTTCTCTTTATAAAACGGCAACACTTTCTCTCTCTTGCTTCTGATAAAATAGAAAAATATGGCTTCTCGCTATCCTTTTTTCTATTTTCTTAGAAACTGTTTTTGACTGTCGGTACTAAATGCCTACTGAATAAGTGCTCTCTCTTCTTCTGCTGCTAAGTTCTTCTGTACATACCAGATTTTCTCAGCTAAGTTTTATACTAGCTAGACAGTGTCTCATAAAGCAGGAAACACGAAGTGACATATTAACAAAAATGCAGGGCCTACTTTTAGTAAAACACATGGGAATTTAGGACATGATCTTTTCTTATTCTTCATCTTCTTTTGTTTTTTTAGTTTAATAAAATTAATTGCTCTACAGGAATTTTTTTAAAAAAAGAAAAAGACAGTGAGTCTGGATGAATCTTTTTTTTTTAATCTGTTGAATTATATCCTCCCAGCTCCTCAATTAATGTGTTGTGTACTCATCTCTGATGGCCCAGTGGGTTGCATGGAGACTGCTAACCACAAGGTTAATCAAACCACTAAGGAGTAAAATAATGAAAGAATGACCCCAAAGTATACTTACTGTATCCTGGACAAAGAGTGACTTAACTAGGGACACCCCCTTCTTTCAGCACCAGAGGCTATACCTAAACTTGACTAGTTACCCATGATTGAAGGCAATATGCCTTCTTATGGGCCCTCGAGTCTCCCGGAGGGTGGGAAACTGATTTTCCCATACAACCTGGTTAAGCAATTGAAAACTAAATGGAAAGGAGTAGCTTGTTCCAACTTAGTAGATTTCGCTTAGGATTTTAAGAAGGGAGAGTCATGGAGGCAAGGACTGGCTCAACCAGAAACACAAACCCACCCAGTGTATAGGAAACTGGGCTCTATCAGAGATCTTTACAAGCTGACAAAATGATTGAAAACCTGTTCATGTTTCTTCTTACCCTATTTCTGACATTAAATAGTAATCCTTAACACATACTGCATGACACTGTGCGATACACACTTATCGGCCTTTTAAGAGATCTATAGTAATTCTGAGCTCTCTATCAATGATACATGACCACTATAAATGATATTTCTGAATATCTCCCTCCCCATTTATGTTCTTATTTTTCTATATCATTATTTACAAAATGGTTGTAAGACATTATAGAAAGATATCATACATTTGAAATATAAAGATAGTCCACAGTACACACACTTAAAAATGACCAAACACTATTTATGACAGAAAAGGAAGAAAAAGCACTTTTAGTGTACAAAAGAAATGTCAAAGATTGGAAGAAGGAGAGGAATGCTGAGATGAATGCCTACAAGCATCCTTGAACATTCACCACTTACACCACAGTGGCTCTCCAAGGCAGGGCCAGTGCAGTCAGGCAAGGAGAAACCCCTCAAGAAGAGAAAGTCAGGGACAAGTGTGGAGAGCAAGGGGAACTTCCCCCAAACCAAAAATTTGAAGCCAGTCAGTAAAGCAGAAAGACTCTTTTCCAGGTTTGTAAAGCTTATGACTACCTTACAAAGCATAGACAGGATCTAAAGGAGCTTGCCGGTATTCCAATCTCAAGCCCTTCTGAAAGTAAAGCTTTGATCCCTGTCCACACCCTCCCCCAACCTGTCCCATCACCATTCTTCACAACATGTGAAGCTCGTGGGAAACTAAATCTAATTAAACTTGTAACCCAGTTCAGATCCAATCCAACTAACTATACAGATATGTTAAATTGTCTCAGAAATGTAGGTGAGGCCTTGCTGGATAATGGAGTGACATTTCTTGATACAGTTCTCCTATCCATGTCTCTGTACAAGATTGGGTGGAGGAGGGGAGTATGTGCTATGCAGGAGAGTATGTGCAATACCAATGGGAGGGGGTGGTCAGCTTCAATTGCTTCCTCTGTCACTGTAATGAGTCATCTCAGCAAGATGCAAAGCGAGAGGAGAGTGCAATCCCAGTCCTTTGGGAAGAAGAACTGATGCCGCATCTTTGATGTCTGTCTGAAGTAGAAACAGCTGAGATCAGAGGCACCAGTGTCCAAGGCAAGGAGACCATGAGGCAGAACAGAGAAGAAGTGTTGAAACTGTGGATCTCTGAGACTGAGCAGCAGGCTAGCTTCCTAGCCAAGAGAGGCAGAGCCCTAGGGACCGCGCAGCTGAGAGGCTGAGAAATACAGAGAGACTGGGCTGCATACTGGCTAAGGAGAGGTGTAACCATGGACCAGGACTGTATGCTAAAAGTTTTCTGATCTTGGTTTGTAATGACTTCCTGACTTCCCTAACAAAATCCCCCTTAATCATGAATGTGGTCTATGAGTTGTGTGCACAACACTGTGGACATTATAATGAATTATAGAACCCTTACGTCTATCTCAATGCAAAATAAAATAATATACAAGATATACGAAGAGACAAGAAAATAGAGCTGTGTTTAAAAGAGGAAATCGTTCTTACAAGTAAGTATTGAAATTGCCCAGATGATGCAATTGTTCATCGTGGATCTTAAAGTAACATTGATTAAAGACCTAGAGCAAAATATGAAGAATTTAAAAAGCATGTGAACTTGGGGATTTAATATAATAGAGAAATGGAAATAGTAAAAGCCAAAATCAGATAAAAATATCAGGATCAAATTATGTTACCAGAAAGAAAAAAATTCATTTGAGGAGCTTAATAGCAGGTGGAATATAGTCAAGTCAGTGAAAAGAATCAGTGAAATCAAAAGTAGGTCATTAAAAATGATCTAAGTTAAGTGACAGAAACATTATAAATTAAAAAGAGAAGAAAAGTGAAACAAAAATAAAAATATGAGGAATGTTATGAAGCAATCCAAATAAATAGAGCCCCCCACAAAAAAGAGATATCACTAGATATGGAAGAAAAACACTATCTTGAAAAACAATAGTCAACATTTTTCAAGTAATAAAAGATATCAGTACATATCTTCAGGAAGATATCAAACCACAGACATAAAGATTAAAACATACATAAGAATTTACATGTAAACTACTGAAAACAAAAAATAGTGTAAGTCTTAAAGTAAAAAACAGAAACAAAATAGACATATACAAAAAAATACCACAAGTAACAATGGCTACCGTTCTTAAAACAGGATAAAATTTTAATGCACTAGCAGAAAGATAATAAAAAAACCTGTCAGTATAAAATTTTATATATGATATAAATGAAAATTGAACTTTTTAAACTAAAAAGTCTCAAAAAATGTTGCCAGAAAGCATGCCATACAAATAGTACAAGTTCAGTGGTTTGAAGGGGTATGATAGCACATGAAGTCTCCATTCTGGAAGGTAGAATGAAATCATAGAAAGTTCAATATCTAAGTAAACATAAAAGGTAATTTAGCACCTTTTAGTGTGTGTGTGCATGCACGTGCAAGGGAGCTTCAAAATATCCATGAAATTAAAGGATGATGAAATGTATCCATGGACATTTTGAGCCCTCTCCTGGTGGTCCATGTACATGTGTGAGTGTATAAAGAGATATATGTACATGAGCATATGCATACACACATACAAGCTTTGGCAATATATAGTATACAAAGTACACAGATATCTAAGTTATAATTTTCAAACTAGACATAACAATAGGGCATACAAATATAAATACCAAAAGGAGGCACAATAGTAAAGGAGGATGATAAATGGAAACATACATGTGTGAGGTTCTTACCTCACTGGTAAACATTTTAATATATTTGGAAAATAGTGCTAAATATGCACATTGTAAGTGTAACAACCCCTCAAGATTTAAGAAAAAAAAATTTAACTACTACAGACAAGCAATTACAAAGTGAAGCAAGATAAATAGTTTGAGGAGCACAAAACTTTAGAGACAAACAAAAGAAAGTTAATCCTAAGACAAAAAGCATAATCATATCAATAACTGTAGAAAATAAAAATTGAGGAAGCTTCATTTAAAGACTAGATGAAAAAGCAAGACCAAACCATATCTTCTTTATAAGAAACATATTTATATTATAAACACACAGATAGCTAAAAAAAGGGTGAAAACCAACCACTGTGCTTTATATATTTTGTTGACTATGTTATCATCAAACATAGTAAAACTGATGGCAGACCATAACACCAAGGACAAAAAGAAAGGCTGATAATTTTACAGTCACAATATGTATGCCTCCCATAAAGAGCTTTCAAACACCTGGTGCAAAAATGGTCTCAGTTAATGGAGAACATCCATATTCATATTTGAAGATTTTGATCTACCTCTGCTAGTAATTGGTAAAAAAAAAAAAATAGACCAAAGATTAAAAAACAGGCAATTTCAGCAATGTTATCAGCCAATTTAGTTATAATGTCACTCAACAATTATATAATTCAACTTCCAAGATGTCTCTACTATGGTTCCAATTGATGATCTTTCACCAGGTCCACTCTGAAAATACCTGGGGCCTCAAGCACCAGCATCAACTCAATGCCAGCTAGTTATATCAAAAAGAAGGGCATGAAACATATGACCTGTCACATGGGTTTTTTTTTTTTTCAGGCATTAAAATGGTACCTGTTTGAAGGTTCTTACAAGCTTGAAAATGTGAGAGTTCTTCAAAACTTTTGTGGAAATTAGAATTAATAGATAGTGAAAAACTTCACAAACTTTTTAAAGCACCCTGATACGATCCTTTTCCCACGATTTACTCAAGAGAAATACTAACATATGTCTGCAAAAAGACTTCTGCAAAAATATTCTTAGCAGCCTTAGTCATATTAGCCAAACACTGGAAGCAGCCCAACTGCTTAGTGCCAGAAGAATGGGGAAAAAATCAAATCAAATTAAAAATTAATGGGATAAATTTCTGGGGGAAAAAAAAGGCAATGTCTTGTGTCATTCTAAAACACCATACTGGGATAAAGAAAGCAAGACTGCATACAGCTTGACTCTATCTACAGTCCAGGAAAGAGAACAAGAACTCTGTGAGGATCAGAGACGGGAAACAGTTGCACGTTGTGGGGTAGCAGTTGGAATACCAACTGGTATCCGCCATCAGGGAACTCTTGTGTTGTGCTAGGTGACACAAGTGCTCAAGACTTGGTTTGAGTGGTACTTCTGTGGGTATATTCACTGGAGCATGTATTCATAAGGACATTGGGGGTTCAGTAGTAGTCTTCACCTTCCCTGTGCTGGGCCAATGAAGTTCATGCAAAACCACCAACTGTCTGCCCATGGAGACTCAAGTGTGACTACAATGCTGAGCAAATGTCAGTGGAACTTCCGGACTAAGATAGACAAAATGAGTCCAGTGATCTACTTTCAAAAACCAGTCAGTGAAACCTCAGTAGATCACAACAGTCTGACCAGATGGATGCCACATGTCTGAGCAGCATTCTCTTCTGCTGCCCGGGGGTCTCTAGGAGTGGGAGGTGTACACGATTCAAATGTGCATGACTAGGCTCTTTTAAGTGGTGGGAAGAGTTAACACCTTCACCTGCTAATCAGAAGTTTGGAGACACAAGTCTGCCCCTTAGGTAGCTCAGAAGAAAGTCCTGGCAATCTAATTTCAAAAAATTAGGAAAACCCTACGGAGCACAGGATGTCTGACCCCAGCTACCAGTTTTACTTTGATACATAAAAGGTCACCATGAGTCAGAATGTAATCAATGGAAACAAGCCATTCCTTCTGAAATCTGACATTCCACTTGTGCTAGATCATTTCCCACTGTGAGGGGAGCTCAGGATTTCCAGGGTTTTTGCAGGGTGAATCTGGAGGTTTTATATAGAAACAGATAGAAGGCAAGGCACTAAAATTGGAAATGTATAGCTTAATAGTTACTTTTTTGCCCCAATGACTTTATTGGGGGCCCTTACAGCTCTTACAACATTCAATACATTATTCATATCAAGCATATTTGTACACATGCTGCCATATTCGTTTCCAAATATTTTCTACTAGAGCTCTTGGTATGAGCTTCTCTTTCCCCCTCCTTTTAATTTTTTTTTTTTTATAAATCACTTTATCAGGGGCTCATACAACTCCCATCATGATCCATACATACATCAATTGCATACAGGCCACATTTGTATACTTGTTGCCATCATCACTCTCAAAGCATTCTCCCTCCACTTAGGCCCCCCCAGTACCAACTCCACATATTTCCCTTCCCTCCCCTCTCTCCCATGAACCCTTAATAATTTACAAATTGTTATTACTTTTTCACATCATACACTGTCCAATGTGTCCCTTCACTCACTTCCCATTATATTCAGATCTCTGAAATTGGTTCCCCTTTCTGTTCCACTATCCCTCCACTCTCCCAGTATCACCACTCCCACCACTAGTCCTGATGGATCATCTGTCTTAAATTCCCCATGTTTCTGACTCCAGTGTATATCCTCTTGTCTAGCTGGAATTGTCTGGTAGAATTGGGATCATGATAGTGTGTGGGAAGAAGCATTAGAGAACTAGAGGAAAGTTGCATATTTTATTGTTACTACACTATACCTTAACTGGCTCATCTCCTCCCTGCAACCCCTCTGTAAGAGGCTGTTGCTTCACCTATTGATAGGTTTTGGGTCCCCAATCTGTACTCCCCCTCATTTATAATGATATAATTTTTAATTCTTTTATGCCTGATACCAGATACCTTGGACACCTCATGGTCACACAGGCTGCTGTGCTTCTTTCATGTGGGTCTTGTTGCTTCTGAGCTGAATGACCACTTGTTTACTCACACCTTTAAGACTCCAGATGCTATATCTTTTGATAGGCGAGCACCACCAGCTTTCTGCATCACATTTGCTTATGCACACATTTGTTGTCAGCGATCATATCAGGAAAGTGAGCACATGCATATATTTATATATAATGATGGGAAATAGTTCAATGAGCATATACTTATAGGGTTAGTAGTAGGAGAGCAGATAGGCATTGGAGCTCCACTCAAGTAGTTCCTCAGTGCAAGAACATTTTGTTCTATTAAACTGGCTTTCCATGATGCTCACCTTTCTGTTATGATCACTGAAGATAAATATGTGCATAAGCAAAGGTGATGAAGAAAGCTGATGGTGCCTGTCTATAAAAGATGTAGCATCTGG
>PVJH01013629.1:0-59771 GCA_004026705.1 Nesogale talazaci
AGTTCACATCACACATTAGGTTTCCATTTGACAAATTTTTATACAAATTGTTCAAGGATATTAGTTGCATCAATCGCAATAGATCAACAGCCTCTTTAAGCAGCTTCTGGTTGCTCTCTTTCCAGCTTTCCTCTCCTCATTCCCTTCTCCTCTTGATCCTAAAACGCGCAATCATATCCTTTCTCTAGAATTCAAGCGAGAGTGTGAGAAGTCATCCTGGGCACAAGAATAAACCTGCATCTTACTAGTGCTCATGGGGAGATTTGACCCTCCCGCCTCACATAAGCCAGAAAATCTTGCCTACTTACAGAGGCAATAAAAGATATGCCAAATCTCTTGTCTGTATCTGGAGTCTTTTCTATACCTTCATTGTCTAGGCCAGTGATCTTTCCCAGTGCTATTTCATAAAAATATACTAAGACCCACCAACACGAACCACATACGTCATTTAAAAAATTATGCCCATACATCATTTTACTTTTCTGGTGTCTACATTGGGGGGAAAAAAAGAAATGGGTAAAATCAATTTTAATATATATTTAAATAACATAATATGGTAATATTATTTCAAAATGTAATCAATATTTTTAATTATTCATTATCCATTTACCATTTTTTAATACTATGACTTTAGAATCCAAGGGATATTTTATATTTTTAAGACATAGGCTACATTTTAGACACTCACCACATGTGGCTTGTGGTTACCAAATTGGGCAGTACGTATCTATTTCATACATTACTACTCCTTCACTGATAGGAATTTTAAACTCAAGTTCCTGAAAAGCCTGTCTTCTTCATCTAGTCCATATATTTCTTGAGACAATTAACCCCAAATGAACAATTTTCCAAATGAAGACAAAGTCCTGAGATTAAAAAAAATAGTAGGGGTGGAGGAGAAAGAAACAGTAATTCACAAATCTTTTTTTTTTAATTCACAAATCTTATTCTGCTATTTTTTACTAATAATGTATTATTTCTCTTTTATAAATCTGTCACTTACTAAGTTAATTAAAATATATTATCATTATGATTATAAGTCTACTTTAAATTCACAATTTAAAATACATCTTACATTTTAAAATTAAAATAGTATAATTAAAGTTATAATTATAAAATATATTTACATCATAATTATAATTCTGAAATATATTCAGTTTTCAAATGACTATATTTTATATCTTATAAATATATAATAGTAAATATAATGCAGTCAAAATAATTATGTATATTCTGTTTTACAATTGTAATTTTAAAATGTAACATATCTTTATCTGTGCTGTAAGCATTGCTTATTATACCTGCAAAGATACTATTACTTATGTGTACTTCATAAACATTATTTCTAAGACTCATAATGATTCTACACAGGGATAAATTCAATTGTATCAACTAAAGACCAAGGCTCCGAGAGGTGAAGTAACTTGCACAAAGCAAAGCCACTGCCCCCAAGTTGAATGTGACTCACGTCGCCGCTAGGGGACTGAGTGGAACTCTCCCCGGGGTTCATGGGCTGTAACTCTCTGCTAGGGAGGCTCTTCTTTCTTCTGAGGGGTAGCTGACGGGTTTGAACTGCGGACGACGCAGTCAGCCTCCAACACGTCACCCTCCAGGTTCTAGGGCTCCTCTAAAGAACCTGCACAAAGTCTGAGATCCCAGAACTAGCTCGGACTCACACCAGGTCGCTCTGGTGGTTAAAGGCCTTCTATCGTCCATGGAACCACACTACCTTCTTTGCTTTCTTCGTTCAACCAGTTTGGGGGGTTGTTTTCATTTTTTGTACATGGTCACTTTAGCAGAGCATAGAAGGAAAAAATCCTGACCTTGCTTGAACCAGCTTTCATTTCCATCCAACAGAGGGACGCAGTGTGACCTTGAAGCAGCTGTGGGAATGTTTGGTCATACCAGTAGTTGCCCTGTCCTTTGGCACCACCTCAGAGGGGCCTCACTGCTCCCCGGGTCAGTGGCTTCACGGCTCATAAACGTTGGGAGCTGGGTTGGGAGACTCTGGCCTGACCTTTGGCAGCGAGCTCCAGTTTCACTCCCTTCAATGGACTGCCTGCAGTACACAGGTACAATTGGATATGAGTTCAAGGTCCTCGGCCATCACTTAGAGCCCAGTAGAAACCTGACTCACAGTTTTAATCCTAACTTAAGCTTTTCTATAATAATTTTCATTCTTTATCCAAAGACAGCTATTTCTTTCTTCTCTGCTCTTGTGCCATACAGATCTAATTTTCTTGTATCCTCTCTGAGAGAGGGCAACCTACAAAGTACAAAGGGCTGTTTGGATGACTAGCCTCTGTTCTGTGTAACTTTTTTGTGTGTGTGGGCATCACTGCCTCTGGTGGTCGTGGGTACTACCCAGTGCCGCTCCTCAGAGCCGCCGCTGGATTTGAACCGCCAAGCTCGCGGGCTGTAGTCTTGCACTCAACCATTTACACCACCGGGGTTCAGCCCCTCTGTGTAACTCTTAACAATAATATTTAGCTTTGGATTCTACTTTCTCTGTCTTACAAACAGTTTTGAGTATCTGTATCACCAAGTGCTGCTGAACAGAAATACCATAAGTGGGTGGCTTTCACAAACAACCATGTATTTTCTCACAATCTGAGAACCTAGAATTGAAATTCAGAGTGTCAACAGGTAGAAAAATTTTCTCTCTCTTTCTCTTCTATGGGGGGAAGGTCCTTGCCTCTTTAGCATTTGCTTTCTGGTTTCATGAAGATTACCATCTACCATGGCATCTCTTTTATTTCATCTCTGCTTTATTCCCTTGTTGAAACTCTCAGAAATTGACTCAAGGTACAAGTACACCCTATACTGAACCTACTTCATTAACAAAAATATAGCCACAGACACAGAGGTAAGCATTTACCACCTCTATCTTGAGGGGACACAATTTTACCCACAGCATTCTGTGCTTTAGTCCCATCCCAGAAGTCATGTCTTTGACACATGCGAAGCACATTTCCTACATCACATTGCCTCTGAAACCTTAAAAAATTCATGCCAAATCTACAATATCACCTGCAGAATTATCTAAACACCATCGGTTCTCAAACTTAGTTGGCCTACCATCCCTTTTGCAGAAAAAATTCATACAGCATATTTGTCTCCCTAGCAAATAAATATATTATGGACTTCAGTCCACAATGCAGGATAAAGTATAGATGCCTGCTTTTGCAGCACCCTTGACTCATTCCAGCATCCCCCAAGGGGTGATATTACTCACTTTGGGGAACCTTTATTTAAACCAAATATAGGTAAGGCTTTTGGCATGTTGATCCTGACACAAAGTTCTTCTTCATCTGTGAACCTGTAAAATCCAGAGTATAAATTATCTATTTCCATAAAATAATGGTAAAACAAGCTGAAGTAGACATTTCCATCACAAATGAAGGGAATTGGAAAGAAAGATGAGATAAAATCTGCATTAGCTCTAAAAGCTTAAAAGCACTCCTTTGGACTGTGGCCCACTGGGTTGGTGGTTCAAATCCAGCAGCAGCAGCTCTCCAGGAGCAAAACTGGGCCTCCTACTTCCACCAGAGGGCAGTGATGTCCCCGCCAAAAAAAAAAAGCATTCCTTTATTCCCTGAGACCATGGGGACAATGTCCCTGCCCTCCAGACTCTAGATGTTAGCTGTGCCCTCTAGATTCTGGGTGGAGGCCCTTCGCCCCTGGGCGTTAGCTTTGTTTACTAAGCCCAGTGGGACAGCAGCTCTGCTTCCTTGGTTTGTTTAGGGGAACTTTTTGATGCTGTCTTGCATTGTTTATTTATTGTTCTCTTTTTTATGATCAGCACCATTGTAGTGGGGCTAAGGATATTTGTCACTGTGATTTTGATGGTATCTCCCTAATTGTGGCTTGTTGCAATGACTTCGGAAAGAATCCCTGATGGCACAAACTAACTGGACTGCCCAGGACTCTGCTGTGTACTCCCAGGAGTCCATACTAGGGGGAAAGAGAGGACTAGAGACCCAAAGTATGACATGAACATGCTGGGAAGGGGACATGGTAGCACAGAGAAATTTGAAGATACTACACTATAGGTTTTAAGGATATACAGAGGAATCCCTGATTCAAGGGGTGTAGGTGATTTCGGGAAACTGAGAAGGATACAGAAATGGAATTTTCCCTGGATCTTCCAGAAGGAATGCCTCCCAGGGACCCACCTTAGATTTTTTTTTATCTCCATAACTTTACAACAGCATATTTGTCTTGTTTTAAGTGACTAAGTTAGAGGTAATTTGCTACAGCAGTCATGGGTCTCTGTTAGGTTGGATTCCCTAGAGAAGCAAAACCAGTGACCCTCATATAAGAGCTTCATATTAAGAAGCTATCTTATATCAAGAAGGCATCCCAGTCCAGTCCAACTGAAGTCCATGGGTCTGATGCTAGCCAAAGCTCCCTCCAGGCTCATGCAGGTCGATGACACAATTAGGTGAAGTGGGAAGCAGAGAGATCACAGGCTGAGGAGTGAAGAGTCCTAGAGTTCCAAGGTCATTGAAAACCTGGCAGAGAGCTGACAGCACTCAGGGTCAGGAAGCTTACATGGGCTGCCCCTGGAGATAGACACAGAGTCCCAGCAAGCAGGAAAGCAAAGTGGAAGAGAGAGGAAGAGACTTCCCAGTTTCTCCCTTATGAAAAGGTCACACCTCCAAGGAGGCACCATCAGACCACTACCTGATTGACAGGTTGGACTCCACCATTGGGCATTCACACAAGGTCAAGTTGACATAAAATCTAACTGCCACATCCTTAATATAAGAATATATTTTTCTTTCATAGTAAACCAACCCTAAAATAAAGCAGGCAGAAATGAAAAATTATCTTAGCCTGTGTCTGCCTATTTTTCTGCTTTTGTGCTCTATCTTGTCAAACCTGAATACCAAGCCCCTGAGTCGTCTACTTGTTGGAGCTCTTTTAAAGAATAAATCAGGGTGTACAGCCTTTATGTATGTGATTGAACTATTGAAATGTGTCATACGTGAATTATGTTTAGTGAAACCATTAACCTGAGGAGCCCCCAAAATAGACTTCAGGTTAGGAGGGGCAGTTCCCAGAATCACCCAGGGCAATGGGGAGACAGTCATAAAAGTCCATGGACATTCCTGGAATTATGTATACTTTTTTGTTTATCTGCATTTTTTTTCTTGCTAGTTTTTTCTCCTTTTATTCAATCTTTTGGTTTATTTTTGTATTGCCTATGTTACTGTTGGCTTGCCTAATTATATACAATAAGCATAGGAAGGAAGCTCAAGGAGAAAACAATGGGACTGACAGTTCCAGAAGGACTTGAGGGGAGGAAGAAGTGGAGGAAAGGAACGGTGAGCAAACAGCATCATAGACTGGGGAACAACTAGTGAATTAAAATCAACAGCAAGGAGGATGTAGAGATCCTGGGGGTGTTAGAGCAACAGCAGTCTAGTTAAGAGGAATTTCTAAGAGGCAGAAGAAAGGCAAGTGTGATGGTGAGGTAGGAGGGAGGTAAAAAGAAACAGAGGAAATACCTAGGAAGCAGGTTATTGTTAGAAGTGTGTACATAGGTATGTACTTATGTAAATACATTTATTCATAAAAATAGAGGCATTGACATATATTTATATGGCAATACATCGAGGTAGTGAACTGACTTTAGGTCTCTGCTCAACCCCTGCCTCAATGCAAGAACACTTTGTTCTAACAACTTGACATTTTGTGATGCTAACTCCTGGCATGATTGCTGAAGACAAAATGTGGTAAAGAAAACTGATGGTGGCTGGCTATCAAAAGATATAGCATCTGGGTTCTTATAAGCTCGAAGTATAACAAGTGGCCATCTAACAGAGAATCAACAAATCCACATGGAAGAAGCACACCAGTCTGTGTGATCATAAGGTATCACCAGGATCGGGTAATAGGTATCAGAAGACCCAACACACACACACACAAAAAAAACATTGTTGAGAATGAGGTGGTAGAAGCAGAGACCTAAAATCCATCTGTACACAATAGAACATCCCCTGACAGAAGAGTCACAAGGAAGGGATGAGTCAACCAGGCACAGCATAGCACCAATGAAACGCACAATATTTCTTTGGTGCCTTGAGGCTTCCTCACCCCCCATTCTCATGACCCTAGTCCTTGCCTTTCACTGTGGGCTAGACTGGAATATGTACACAGGTACAGATGAGAGCTCACAACACACAGAATCCAGGTCAGATAAACTCCTCAGGAACAGAAATAGGAAGAGAGATACCAGGAAGCTGGGGAGAAGGTGAGAGGAGGAGGGGAAGAAGGGGGAACTGATCACAATGATAAACATATAACCATGCCCTCTTCAAGGGGAAACCATTCGGGAAGGGAGACAGCAGTAGGTGTAAGATATGAAAATAATTTATAATTTATCAAGAGATCACAAGGGTAGGAGGGGGAAGGTGGGGAGAAGAGGAGCTGATATCAAGGGCTCAATAGAAAGTAAATGTTTAGAAAATAATGATGGCAGCATACATGCAAACGTGCTAGATACAATTGATGTGTGAATTGTTATAGGAATTATAAACGCCTCCAATAAAATGATCCTTAAGACAAAACAAAACAAAAACAAGCAACAAAACAACAGTGAATTATATGGTACAGAAATTATAAGTCAATAAAGAATTTTTTAAAAGAAAAGAAACATGAACATTTAGCTAAAGGCACTATAACATGTTCTTCAAACAAAACATGTAAAAAAAGAAGCAGAGAAGACTCAAGAATCTGAATTCCAAAGAACAGAATCTTATACCCCTTACAGTTTGGTATTTGAGAAGGACGAAACGGTGCAAAGATCCACCTCAAAATCTGGATATTAAGTTGCCCTACAATTTGCCTACAAAGCTGCTCTTCCCCCCAGATCTAGAACAATGTGACAAAATTAATGAAACACTAAGCACAGTTTAACAACTCCAAACAGAAATCCAACATAATAACACTAAAATATTAGAAATGGAAAGCATTTTGAAGGAATAAAACCTAGTAATGGAAACATGAGTCAGTCATCTCATGTAAAGCAGAAGGCAATGGATCTACATACTCACAACCTTGAAGGGAAAAAAAGCACTGCACAAGAATCCTACATCCAGCAAAAATCATTTCAGCCAAGGAAAACCTAAAGGAGTTTATTAAAGCAAGACCATTCTGACCAAACAAATTACTATACAGAGTTCTATGGACAAAGAATCAACAGTAACAACAGACCCCAACCTAAAAACATCATTGAGAAATCATCCTTTATGACTATATATTATGAGTAATACATAAAGTGAAACAAAACCACACAATTCAAAATAAGGAAACATAAATAACATTCTGAAATGAAGATAAAAAATGTATTAGAGAAACAGTAGATATTGAGCAATGAGACAAAGAAGATATTGAGTAGTGCACAACAGACAACAGACTGTGCTAAAGAAAATCCTAAAGCCTCAACAAAATAGAGGAAGCCCATAAGCTCTTGTTAAACAGTAAGATTTATTCTAAAAGCAAAGAAAATTTGTATAAGAAAACCAGTAAACAATAAGAAAACCACACAGAAAATTATGATCAGCTAAGAAACACCATAAAAAATTAACAAAATGACAGAAATGCAATCATACCTATGAGTAACGACACTGAATATAAATAGATTAAATTCACCAGTTAAAAGACAGAGGTTAGCAGAATGAATATGCAAGCATGAGCCATTAATATGTTCCTTACAAAAAACACACTTAAGATATAAAGATAAAAGCAGACTAAAAGGGCTGAGCTCCGGAGGCATAGTGGTTGTGTGCGGGACTGCAGCCCACAGAGTTGGTGGTTCAGATCTGGCAGCAGCTCTCCAGGACCAGGAATGGACCTCCTACTCCCACCAGGGGGCAGTGATGACCATAAAAAACAAACAAACAAACAAAAGCAGACTAAAAATCAAAGGATTAAAAAATGTATATCAAACTAATGGTAGTCAAAAATAGCAGGGGAAGCAATATTAATTTCTGACAAAATAGACATCACAGTAACAAAAGACAGGAGACAAAGAAGGCTACTATGAAATTTATAATTGAACAAGAAGATATAATCATAATAAACATAAATTCCTTTTATATAAGTGCCACAAAATGCATTAATCAAACTCATAGAATTCAAGAGACAGGACCAATAATGAAAGTAGTGATACCAGGAGAGTAAGGGGAAGGTGGGGGGAGAAAAGGGAAACCAATCACAATGATCTACAAATAACCCTCTCCCAGGGAGATGAAAAACAGAAAAGTGGGTAAAGGGAGACATTAGTCAGTGTACGACATGGGAAAAAATAACAATTTATAAATTATCAAAGTTTAAAAAGGGAGGGGGGTGGGGAAGGGCATCATGCAATGAACTGATACCAAGGACTTAAGTCGAAAGAAAAAGTTTTGAAAATGATGGTGGCAAGAAATGTACTAATGTGCTTGACACAATGGATGGATAGATGGATGGATGGATGGATGGATGGATGGATGGTAATAAGAGCTGTATGAGGCCCTAATAAGGTGATTTCTTTAAAGGGGGGGAAAAAGAATTCAAAAAAGAAATAAACTATAATATGATACTATTAAGAGAGTGCAACATTACATTTTTAAGCAAAGACAGATCAGGTAGAAAGATAATTAACAAAACTGCAGAAGAACTAAACAAGACAACTAGTTGACTTAATAGCTTAGCCATATATAGAACACTTCACCCAACAACCAGAAAATATTCCCTTTTTCAGTGCAAATGGAGTGTATTCCAGGATAGATAGTGTGTTAGGCCAGAAAACAAGCATCATAAATTTTAATATACATACTACAAACTATCTTTTTAGATCACAATGTTATACAATTAGAAATCAATAATAGGATGACTATACATATATTTAATTCAACAAAGAAAAATTTATTTTCTCATAGTTTAGAAGGCTAGCAGTGTGAATTCAAAATGTCAGATCTAGGTGAAACCTAGATTGGTTCTAAAGGAAGATTTTTGTCTCTTTGGAACTTGAACTCCCAGATAGTCTTCATGTTCCTTGGCATCTCTATTCTTCTATTTCTGCTCATATTATTTTCTCTTTTTATGTTTTCACCTTATAGTAATCTTGTCTCGTTTGCAGAACAAAGACAACTCTCTCCCAAATAAGGTCATATCCTACAGCACAGATGTTAGATTTTGTTACACATATTTGTTTTTGTTTTGGATTTTTTGGGGGGGTTTTTTGTTTGTTTTGTTTTTTTGGGGGGGCAAGGGGGCATCACTGCTCTCTGGTGGTGGGAGTAGGAGGCCCAGTCCTACTGCTGGAATTGAACCTCCGTCCCAGTGGGCAGCAGTCCCGCACACAACCACTACGCAACCAGGGCTCAGCCCTCTTTGTTACACGTATTGTGTGGGACACAATTCAATCTATGACAAAAAATAAATATTCAAAATAAAAATGAAATTAGTTACAGATTTATTGTAGTTACATAATTTCATGTCAACTTGAAGACATATAAAAGAGTAAGTATTCAAACTGTCCATCGGGTCAGAACCTGGTGGTGCCTCCTTGTGAGCCTGGCCTTCTGATAAGAAAGGTCCTGGGAACCTCCTCTTCTCTCTCTTTCTTTTCTATTGGTGGATAATAACAATTTTTTTAATGATTACATGGAAATTGAAAAACACTTCACTTTAAGACCTCTGGGTAATTGAAGAAATAAATAATTCTTGAAACAAATGAGAATGAAAGGACAACATACCAAAATCTCTGATACAGTGAGAACAGCACTGAGGGAAATTTATAGTAGTAAGTACACTTATCAAAAAGGAAGAAAGAAAATAAGCATCTTACCACAATACCTAAAACAGTTAGAACAAGACCGTCAAAACAAACTCTCAGACACTGAAATAAAGAAATAATAAATATTAGTCCAGAAATAAATGAATCAGAAAGTTAAAGAATGGAAAAATCAAGACAGCAGATTTTTTTCTTCAAAAGGTTTAGCAAAATTGATAAAACCCTAGCAAATCTCACGAAGGATATAAAAGAGACAAAGTAAATACTTCCAAAAAAGAAATAAAATAGGTGACATCGCAACAGAACCAACCAAATATAAAGAATAATTACATAATATTATAAATATGACATTTCAACAAATTTGCAAAGTTAGAAGAAACAGACAACTTTCTAGAAACATACTAACTACTTAAATTAACAGAGATTGATGTAAATTGGAATCATTTCAGGTATGCAAAACTGGTTTGATATAATATAATCTACATATAAACATAACAAAAATAATCACGATTATAACAATCAGTACTGAAAAGGCATTTGATAAAATTCAGCATCAATTCCTCATTTTTAAGAAAAGTTAATAAAATGGATGTAGAAGGGAAATTCTTCAATATAATAAATGCCTATATACAAAGTCACTAGCTAGCATCTCACTTAATGAAGATAAAATGAAAGGATTTCTCTTTTGAAAGGTAACCAGCCAAGATTGCTCTTTGTCAGGGGAGCCAGATCCTCATATATCATCATAGGTCCATTAGACCCAATTGTAGAGGAATAATAAGTAAAGACTATAGTGAAGTCATAGAAATTATGAGAGATAGAAATAATGATGTCAGACACATTTCATGGTAGCACGCTCACCTCAGCCTCCCTTTGTGTTCCATGTAAAGACAGAGTCGGAGAGAGCAAGTTTATTGCTAACTAAGTCTTAAATCTCACTGGGGGCAAGATTACAGGTAAACACATGTCACAGGAAGGGGCTATACAATAGGCATCAGCATAACAGGAAAGAGATTTACAGTAACAGGAAGGAGATAAGCCAAGGGTGTTCAAGTGACAAGAAGGGGAGGGATTAGGGTATGTAACAAGAAGGGCGGACCCTACACTCAATATGGCAGCCTAACTTTGGTCACTTTGGGGGGGCTTGACCATCCTGTGCTCCTACAAGAAAGTAGTTTACTACTATCATTATCAGAAGGGAGTGGCCCTACTTAGGGTGGAACAGGATAAGCAAGCTGATTGTTCTAAGTGGCTGATAACCCTTAGAGAATAGGGCCTGATCTACGTCTGTTGACTTCCACGTGTATCTTCATTTGCCACGTCTAGCAAGCTGCTAAGTTTGGCATATATTGGGGGCAGACAACTTGGGAGAAATCATTCTGTTTCCCACAGTCCTTTACCACACTTTTATTTAATATTGTCCTGGAAGTTTTAGCCAAAACTATAAGACATCAAAAAGATAGCAAAAACATCAAAATTGGAAAAGAAAAAACAAAACTCTTTACTTTCAGATAACATAATCATATATAAAGAAGACCCTAAAAACTCAATTTAAAAATTGCTGGAACTAATGGGAATATTTGACAATGTAGCAGGTTTTAAGATCAACATAGAAAAATCCATTTTATTCTTGTACATTAAAGAAGAGGACTCTGAAAAGCAAATTAAAGGAACAATATTATTTACAATAACCACCTGTGTTTTGTTGGTTTGTCTAAAGCAGTAGTTCTCAACCTTCCTAATGCCGCAACCCTTTAATGCAGTTCCTCATATTATGGTGACTCCCATCTATAACATTATTTTCATTGCTACTTCATAACTGTAATTTTGCTACTGCTATAAATCCTAATGTAAATATCTGATATGCAGGATGTATTTTCATTGTTACACATTGAACTTAATTAAAGCACAGTGATTAATCATAAAAACAATATGTAATTATGTATTGTGAAATATTTATTTCTAATTACAAATAAATGAAATTTTGTCTTGAAACATGTTGTAGCATGGATAATAGTCTTCATATCGGGTACTCCTATGTGGGTGTGGGTGGACCTGCCTGAAGACGGATAGAGGTGCTGTGTCTCCGTTCCTAAAGCCATTAGAAATATGTGTTTTCAGATGGTCTCCAGCAACCCCTATGAAAGAGTCATTTTACTTCCACAGGGGTTGCAACCCATGTGTTGGGAACTGCTGGTCTAGAGAAACAAATCAGTGACACTCATCTTTATACAAAAAAAAAGGAGCTTTATACCACAAAGCAACTTTACATCAAGAAGGAGACCTGTCCAACTCCAACGCATACTGCTGAAGTTCTCTGAGGTCCTTGGTGCAGGCTAATGACACAGAAAGGTGAAGCAAGGAGCTCACAGAGGACTGTGTACAGAATTGTATAGTTCCAAGTTTGGTGGAAATGTTGCCAGGCACCAGAAGCTCTCAGACAGGAAGGAGGGGAAAATGAAAGAAAAAGAGAATACTATCACTCTTCTGATGCTATGGGCTGTGCAACTCACTTAGTATGTTTCTCTTTGTGTACATGACATTCACAGATAAAAGGAGCAAGAAATCTTAATAGTAATGGATGCATTTAAAAATATTTAGAATAAATAAGATGAAGGAAATAAAGATGTTTTCAACAAAATAAAAGAATATAAATTAACATATTAAGGAGCAGTTCTCAAATTGTGAGGTCTCCCGACTCCTCTAAGACATTATTAGTCATAATTCCAAATAGTTTTTGTTTATGTGAGTTAGAACTGATTTGTGCCACATTGAAAATTAAAACAATACTTCTTTAACATTAGTGGTTTAAAATATTAGTCATAGGACTACTACATTTTAACATAAATGCACATATTTATGAGAATAGTTATATTTCCCAACACAAAATTCAGTGAAAAGGACATCTTATATGTTTGCAAATGTTTGTAATGACAAATTTAATAGAGGACAACAGGATTCTCATGACTGCTTCTGCCACCAATCTGTTAACAATATCACATGTCGTGTGGCCTGTAGAAAACTCCTCTGTATATCCATAAGAGAATGAGAGTGAAAGGCATTATCATAAAAACATTTTGGACCTCTCAGATCTCTTCAAAGACTGTCCAGTGGTCTCCAGATCATCCTTTGGGAACTGCTGATATGGAGAAATGACTATTTTCCAGGCACTCTATCCCAGGAGGGCGCTCTGATTTCACTCCCACAGCAAACCTAGATGGTGAGAACATAAGAGATATTACATGGTTTAAAGTGGGAAAAGTGTGTGGGACGGCTATATCCTTCCACCTTACTTACCCAATTTGTGTGCTTATCAAATAATGAGAGAATGTGGACTGTGTGAAGCAGAAAGTGGCATCCGGATCGGAAGGAGGACTCATTAACAACCCGCGGCATTCACATGATGCAACCTTGCTTACCCCAAGTCGAGGGCTTGAAGTACTAGAAACTGCAAGACCACAGCCTTCCTGGTGAACTCTATCTGAACACGAAGGAACATCCTCAGAAATCTGCAAACTGGGGCAGTCAACACCATCGTGATAAATGGAGAAAATATTGACATTGTCAATTACTGCTTAAGAAGAATATTGGTTATATATTGTGGGCAGCCAGAATAATGAACAATTCCATCTTAGAAGACATCCTACTTGAATGCGCCTCGGATTGAATGTGCCAAGATTTCATCTTGCGTATTTTGCACATGTCATTAGGAGACACCAGTTGCTAAAAAAAAATAAAAAAAAAAACACAATGCTTGGTAAAATAGAACAGTGAAAGTCAAGAGACCCTCATTATGATGAATGGACACAGGAGTCTCCACAGTGCACTCAAAGATTGTAACAACCATGAAATCATGAAGCTGACACAGGACTAGGCAACATTCCATCCTTTACTTTATAAAGTTGTCATGTGTTGGAGGAGCAACTACCGACAGTTCTTACTCCCATTTTACAGATGAGACACTGAGATTTAGAAAGAAAAATAACTTTACTCTGGCTATCTACTAGTAGAGTCAAAATCTGAGGCAGCTTGATTCCACAGCCTTGGGTCTTGCACGCTCTGCTGTGCCCAATTATCCAAATAGATCACTGGTGGGTGTCATTAACCCTCCTGCATAAGATTCCCTGCTTTCTGCCTTTTCCCATCATTTTCTAGACTAGCTCACATATCAAATGCTGCATGCATCCCACCCATCACAATCTATTGAAGGTTGATCCTCTATAGTTTGTGTCTATACTTTTAAATTAATAATTTATATAATTAATAATTTATAAATTAATAATTTATGGATTGATAATTTATAGATTAATTTATAGAATCATAAGGCAGGAAAAGAGACTATTTTCCCTCTCACTATATACACAAGACTACTGAGACACATTAAGTGGCAGATCATGGAAGATCATAGTTAGACAACCCTATGATTACTTAGCAGAGCCAGAATTCAGAACTCAACTTTTCTAGCTATGGAATTTTTATTTTATTGTTTTCTCACGATACCATGTTCTGTTACCTCCCATAATTCAAACTTAAGATTTTTTAATGCAATAGAAAAAAGTTGTAAGTGTCCTCACATTGCATTTCTATTGCAACAGTTGTCCATCAATGTCTGTTCTCCCAAAGAAGTAAGGAATGATAAAAATTCTGAAGGTTTAAAGGTCAAACAGTGAGGGAGACTTTTTGGTCCCTTACAGGGGTGGTATTCAGCTCCATTACAGCAATGGCCTCAGCCCCCTCATACCAAGTGGCACTTAATAAATATTTATTATGTGCGTAAGTGCATGAATCACCCCATCCCCTCACCCCACCTCAGTGTGATTTTGTCAAGGTCTATCTGCTGGAACAAGGGTTGTTTTGCATCTCAATTGACTGGGGCCAGCTGGGAGTTTCCCACACACAAAATGAGCCACTGAGATCCATATGGTTAAGCAGCTTCAAGTTTTCCTTTTGTTTCTCTCGCAAATTCCTGCTTGTGGACATGGCCTCCACTCTCCCACCAAAATAGAAGGGACATTTTTTAAAAAACTAAATTAAGTGTTTTGTAACAACGCAGACTTTATCAACAGCTTCCTCTTATACTGGAATAACGGTACCCTTTTTTGAAGTTGGAATTCTCTGAAGGGGGCTGGGTAATGAAAAGAATTGCCATTCAAGTACTTTCAGAAATCATCAGATTGCATCTCTGGGAAGGGGGAAATGGGAAGACCTTCCGGGAGTCCGGGGCAAAGGAAGGCTTTTTCTTCGCTAGGACACACCTGCCTGCCCTGGAAGGTGCTGACTCTTGTGAATGGAGGCAGAGGGCTGGGGTTCTTGAGTCCGGTGATGCAGCTGCTTGCTTTACACAATGCCTTACACTGTAAATGCCCCCAAGGTATTGTGCCCATTAAAAAAAATTAGTTCCAGAGAAAATACATAAATCTGCCCCTCAGTGTTTGGACTGAGGTCTTAGCCATCCACCTGTTAGGAATGATTCCGTTTTCTTTATGAAGGCAGACTGCATTGCCTGTGGACTTTGGGGATTTTATTTTTTATATATATTTCAAACCTTTGGGCTCTCAAAAGAATTGAGAGCAAGCAGGTTATACCAGGTGTCTTGAGAATAATGAAAAACCATGGCTAGGCCTAAAAACATTAGTCATTCAAGGAATCTCCCCCCGCCCCCCTGCCTTTTCCAAAACAGGCCTGAGAGAATGAGACCCTCGGGACCAGGTGGTTTCTTAGTCGGCATCTGTATGGGACAAGTTCCATGCATTTAGTCACATTTCTGGCTTGCTTCATGGAAAAAGAGATAGCTACACAGATACCAGAGTTCTAAAAACGGTAAATTACTGAATTATATTAAAACCTTCATTGTACAGCTTTTCCCCCATTTATTTTCTCATTCTGAACTGGAGAGATAGGTTAAAATAGGGTCTCTTCTGTCCCAAGAAGCACCCTGAGCCAAATAAATGCTAAAATCTGTCAACCTTAAACCAAGAACCCAACAAATTACTCAAATAGTTGCTATTCTGACAGTTCTATACTTTATAGCCACCTCCCTTTGTTACTTTAATTTCTTCCCCCTCAAAAAAGAATGGTTAAAATTTATGACTAAGAGAAATAACTGATTACTGCTGGCAAGTTAACTGAAGGGGCCAATTGTTCCATACGGCAAGAATCAGACGGCCGGGGAGCCATTCACCAGGAAAGACTGATGTGTGAAAGGGCAACACAATGTTCCCTCCATTGTGTGAAAAGGAGTTTTCATGTTGGTTCCAAATTCCTAAAGGCAGCCTGGTGTGCACCAGCTCGAGCCATCCCGAGGGCATGCGAAAGCTGGAGGTATGCGTGTTTCACACATGATCGGGGTCAGCTTCCAGGAGACAAAGGTTCCTGTTCTCTTGTTAGCCTGGTCAAGACCTTTTGTGCAATTATCAAGATAGGAGCAACAAAATGGCCATCTTGCTCTTTTCCCATGTAGCCTAATGGCTCCAGGCCCTAGCAGGCTCTGACTGTGAATGAGCTCATAGAGACCTCAGAGCCCACACACATACCCATATACCTCAGAGTATTTCTAGGGACCCCAGTATATGTAAGAGGAGCTTGCATGTACTCAAGCAGTTTTAGCTGGGTAATCATGCTCCAGGCAACTACTGTGTACTGCCAAAACTTTTGCTCTTCTCCGTTGATTACCATTGTACCACGGTTCCACCAGACACTAGCATAAGGACTCTCATAATGTCTGGTTCCACCAGACACTTATCATCATAAGGACTCCCATAAAGCCAGAGCAAGGCCAGGTTCTGCCTAGAAGTGAACGAAGGTTCACCTCACACTTTCCCCTGTATTCTGAAGAGGATTGCATGTACCCATGTCTCCCAGATATCAGTTTGGAAGCTTCTCTTTGTGGGTCTCTGTAAGGCTTAGAATACATCCAAAGTCCTAAAGACTAGAACTCACATATTTTACTGTTCATAGACCTGCTGGCCCCAGATCCTACTCACAAAGTTCCTATATATCTTTTAATTTCTTTAAAATTTTGACATTGATTCAATCAAGGAAGAGTCCTGTTGGTAAACTGGATTACCCATTTGGCTGCTAAAGCCAGGGTGAGCAGTTTAAAGTCACAAGCTGCTTCAAGGGAGAAAGACAACGTTTTTTGCACTTGTAAAAAGCTGTAGTCCCAGAGAAACCACCAAGCCAGTTCTACTCCAGCCTATAGAGGGCTATCAGATGAAACTGACTTGATAGCAAGGAGTTTGTTTTTATCTGGCGTATTTTTGTTTGTTCGATTGATTTTGTTAATCAAGTAACAGGTGTTTGAAACAGGGACATTTCCAACAGTTGCATAAAGCAAAGTAAAAAATTACTCAGTGAATACAACTTCTGTAAAGAAAGGTAAGATTATGTGAATTTTAATCCCATTGAAATTTGGCACCGAAAAGTCTCCTTCTTACTGGATTTTTTTTTCTGTCAAGTGGATCCATTTATGAAGGTAAGAGACTTAAGAGACTCTGAGCCATAAGCCAATGAAAGCCAACCAGACTGAGAACCAACAGGAAGGCCCCTTTGACCCATAGTAGGTCCAAGAGAGAGCTCCAGGAAAAGAGATCAAATTTGTGTGAATGTCTTCCTCTGACATAACTTTCCATTACTTCACAAGTCACTTGATGTGTTTCTTGTACGAGTTACTACCAGTGAGAAAGTCAAAGGAAACGTAAATAGGCACCGAGGGTATCCTTAAGCAATCTAGTGCAGCCGACTGAGGGAAAGGGTGGCCTCCACTGCTGGGCCCTCTATGTGTCAGAAGAACAACAGCAGCTCTAATCCACAGCAGGCTTCTTTGCTTTAGAATTTACGAAGCATTTTACATACATTATTTTATTCAAATGATGAACTGAACCCAACCCTTTGGACCTCAAGTTGTTAAATAGCAATGAAATGAAACTTTCTGTTTCTAAGTAGGGAAGCTTTAAAAAAATCTTATTAAAAATAACTCCAAAGACCATTTGAACATCAAAGGACTTTTTATGAAGCAGCATTTTGATGAGTTAAGTGTAAATGAATCAGAAACATATGGATTATATTTTATTTAAAATAAACATGGGCTTAAAAATTAAGAGACAAAGTCATTTGAAAACACATTTTACATAATCCAGAGTGTCTGAGGAATGAAAGAGACTGAGGGTTTTGTAAACCAGGAAAGTGAAAAATAGCACTTTTCATGCCCAGAGTTCTTGTATTGGGTTCTAGCTGGGATAAAACTTGACAAACTTCAAACTTAACAGCATCAAGACTAAGAAGTGACTTTGAAATCTCCCTTTAGGTTATGAAGTTATTGTATTAATACCATATGACTACACTAATGAACTAAACTTTCCACGGATTTGATAATGCCATTGAGCTTCTGTTTTTCTCAAGTTGTTTGAACTCTGCTGTGGGATGACTTTTAGAAAGAATCAGCTTCTCTTTCAAGAATGACTTTAAGGTCTCTGTCTCTCCTCTCTGCCCGTGTGCTCTCTGTCTCTCTGTCTCTCTCTCTCTCTCTCTCTCTCTCTCTCTCTCTCTCTCTGTGTGTGTCTCTCTCTCATACACACACACACAAACACACATACACACTAACTCACACACTTTATCTCTATTTAATATCCAAATATTTATTTTAACACATTCCATGCAACTTTTTCCCCTTCCAAGATTAGTAAGAAGTCCAAAGATTATGAATTTTATTTTCATTTTGTTCATCAAAGAGAGATTCTAGGTTTGTAACTTAGCCCAATACTATAAAATATGCAACTTCAAAAACTTACCTAGTTTTGGCAGTCATTTGCTATTTTCCAGAGTTATGTAAGACTCCTTGGTTCTAGCCCATAACCAAAATTGACAATGTTTTGATTTGCACAAGATGATTTCTTATTGTTCCACTTGACTGGGTGTCACTTACTTTACCTTTGGTCAACATTTCAAGCTGTCTTGCTTTGTGAATGTTTATGTTAGAAAATAACTTGTCCTCTTTCTCCATCATCAAACGCCATTGAAAGCCTCAGATTTCATATCTGAGTGTCCTTATCCTTTTTTCTTTGTGACTGAATCCTCAAAACAATTGCCATAATTAATGGTTTTCTAGGAAACAATGTAAGCAATGTCTGGATGTTTGCAATGAAATGAAATGAAATTATTTCAGTCTATCTATCTATTCTGACTGTAACTGGGTTCCAGACACCAAAGCAGACTGGAACAAAGTTGCCAAGTTGTCAAAATTTGTCTTCAACCTTCTTTCAGTTTCTCATATTGTATACTACAACTTCTTTATCCACACAGAGACTTGGTGTTCTCCTGGAGTAATGAGGAAGACACAATGGACTTGAAACTACATAATACTGGGCTGAGACACACATCTACCACATTTTAGTGGAGTCAATAAGAATTTGTCCGGTAACATTTAGATGGGAGGGAATGGATATCTTTACTTCACCTAATTAAAGCAAGACACGCTGTCAAATCAGTAGCTTTGATATTGCCTATTTGGGGCCTATAAGATTGACTGTCCCATCTGTTGCATTCAGTAGCTCCAATATTCTTATTTTACCTTCACCTGTGCAGGCATTCTGTGCTCTTTCCCTCTTTTTCCACATTGCTTTCCCTGCCTTAAAGTTGTCCCCCTGGAAATTTTTTTTTTCTTTTAAACTGCAGTTGCATAGATCCCGACTCATGGCGACCTCTTGTGCAGGACGGTACTCCATAGAGTTTCAACAGCTGTTTTCTCTTTTATTTATTTAAATCATTTTATTGGCGCCTCTTACTTCTGCTGTTTTTTTCTGACATTGATAAGTAGGTCTTTCTTCCAAGGTGGCTCTGGGTAGACTAGAATCTTCAACTTCTTCATTCTAGTTGGGTATGTTAATCATTTGCACTACTTCCCATTCAAAGCCCCAATTCCTCTTACCAAAAGTCTATCTTTTTTTTTTTTTTAGCTAATTGGCTCCATGAACAGCTGTCTCCTCCACCATGAAACCTGAGAACTGGAGTCTTCTGGCTTCTATGACTGAATATTTTGTTCAAAGAGTCTACACAAGAGTCCTAATCAAAAGAGTGGGAATGCAGATCCTAATTTCAAATTCTCATGGAATCCAGACTTTCTGAATCCCAGGTTAAATGAATCCCTTACTATTGCTCAAAGATAATCTCTCTTTTTTTAAATATTTTTATTGGGGGCTCTTACATCTCTTATCACAATCCATAAATGCCACCCTTATCGTTTTCTTTTTCTTTTTTCTCAGTGTTTGTGATAATTTTATTGCATCTACTTTTTTGGATTTTTTAAAAATAATTTTATTGGGGACTCTTACAGCTCTTATAACATTCAGTCATCATTTGTATCAAGCATATTTGTACACATGTTGCCATATTCATTTCCAAATAGTTTCTTCTTGAGCATAAGCTCCTCTTTGCCCTTATCATTTTCAAAGCATTCTCTTCCTACTTGTGTCCCTGGTATCTGCTTCCCAGTTCTTCTCCCTCCCTCCCCACACTTGCTCATGAGTTCTTGGTAAGCTATAGATTACTTTTTCCATATCATACATTGTCCTCCATCACCTCTCACCCACTTTTTCATTACACATCCCCCTGGGAGGGGGTTCTAGTTTGATCCTTGTGATTAGTTCCTCCCTGCACCCTCCCCTAACCTTTCTGGTATCTCTATTTCCATTGTTGGCCCTGAGGGGTTTATCTATCCTGGATTCCCTGAGTTACTGGCACTTATCTGTAGCAGTGTGCATATTCTCATCTAATCTGATTTCTAAAGTAGAATTGAGGTCATGAGAGTTTAGTGAAGGAAGCAACAAAGAACTAGAGGAAAGTTTTGTGCTTTATCAGTGCTATCCTGTATCCTGACTGGTTCATCTCTTCCCTGTGATCCCTCTGTAAGGGGATGTTCAATTTTCTACAGATGAGCTGAATATGGTTTTATCCTGAGTCTTAGGTGCCTGAGATCTGATCCTGTTGACACCTCATGATCACACATGCCAGGGTGCTTATTCAGTGTGGGTTTTATTGCATCTCAGCTAGATGGCTGCTTGTTCATCTTCAAGTCTCTAAGACCCCAGATGTGATATCTTTAGATAGCCAGGCACCATCAGTTTTCTTCAGCACATTTGCTTATGTATCCATTTTGCCTTCAGTGATCATGTTGGGAAAGTGAGCATCACAGAATGAGGGAACAAAGTGTCCTGTGTTAAGGTAGTACTTGAGTCAAGGTCCTATGTTCATCTGCAACCTTAATTCTTAACATATAGATATAAGTACATAGTTCTATTCATCTCTCTTTCTCTATATATACACACACACACACATACATGCCTGCATTTAGGCCTCTATAGATGTCCTTTGCCTCCTGGTTCTTTCCTCAAATTCCTTTTCACTTCCCTCTTGTCCCCCATCATGTTCAGCCTTTATTCAGGTTTAGTAATTCCTTGATGCTACATTGCCCTTGGTTGAGCCCCAGTAGACATCCTATGGCCTTCCTTTCATTGATTTTAGTTTCTTTGTTGTTCCCTTGTCCCTGGGTTGGTCCCCCCCTCCCTTCCTTTATTCCACCTCCCCTTCTTCCATATTCCCCGAAACCCATTGGTCCCATTCTTTTCATCTGCAAATTATTTATCCTGCCTATCTTATTTACATAAACATATAGATACATGAATAACCAGGAAAAGCCAAATAAAACAATAAAGGAAGTCAAAACCAATAAAAAACACTGAAAAAAATGGAAAAGCCTATACATTGCTGAAGTTCTGTTGTTGGCCTTTTTGAGTATTTTTCCAGTTGAGTCTGATGGGGTGCCACACTCTGTCTTCCAAGTCTATTTTCATCAGTCTGCTCCTCCTACTGCTCTGCTGCATGTCCTCAGTGCCTCACCCCAGAGTGCTGGGACTACACCGTGCACTATTTCTGCACTGTGTCCCCAATGCTGTTCCCCCCCCCACCAGTGTCATGTTTCAGTGTAAGATGACATGCCCTTTGTTGGGGCCGGCCCTAGGGTCCTCCCCATGCCTTGTCTGCTCTGAGCAGAAACATACTTTGAGCTTGGCATGCCAGGATGTCCTCTTCTCCCGCTCCATACCTTTGCATTTCTCCCATTTGCTCTAATCCAGTGTGCCCCTCTCTCCAAGCTGCAGCCTCAGTGCTGTCCTCTGAAGTGCATTCTTCTGAGGGGATGGGGGAGTTCACCTAGTTAGGACTGGGGCCAGCCCCACAGACCTCTTTATTGGTTCCCTGGTACATAGCATTGACATCTTGATATATCATATTGAAGCCTGGTCTCTCTCTCTCTCTCTCTCTCTCTCTCTCTCTCTCTCTCTCTCTCTCTTCCTCTCCTTGGAGATGTAAACAATACCCTCCTCTTGGATGGATTAGTGTTCTGCTCCTCCAATACCCATGATTTTTCTCTCTCTCTCTTTCTTCCCCCCCCCCCTCTTATTTAGTTGGCTTCTGTATGTATCTCTAGATTAGGTTTGACCCCTGACATAGTTGCTGGACCTCACCCTAGGGATTGATATAAATAGTAGCTTTCCCCGATGCTCTGTTTCTTTTTTTTTTTTAAGTTTACCTCAGTCGATTCATGTTGTACTTGTCCTTTTATGCTTGACTTAATTCTCTTAGCATGATTTCCTCCAGTTCTTCCCATGTGGCAATATGCTTCGTGCATTCATCACTGCATTTTAAGGACATGTAGTACTTCATTGTATGTATGTACCACAGTTTTCCATCCATTCAACTATCAATGGCAATTTGGGTTGTTTCCAACTTCTTCCAATTATGAACTGTGTCACAATGAAATTTAGAGCACAGATGTCTGGCCATGGTTTGTTTCTTGACTCTTCTGGGTATATGCTCAGTAGGGAGATTATTGAATCATATGGTAGCTCAATTTCCATCTGTTTTAAATATCACCAAAACTATTTTCATAATGGCTACATATACCTACAGGTCCACCAGCAGTGGATGAGAGTTTATTTCTCTCCACAGTCCCTCCAACACTTCTTACTTTCTGTATTTTTGAATTGCTCTATCTTTGAGGGTGTTAGGTGGTATCTCATAATTGTTGTTGCTGTTATTGTTGTTGTTATTGTTGTTGTTTCTGCCTGGCACAGTATGTTTATTTATGTATTATGAAAAATGATGTACGAGCCCCCAATAAAATGATTTAATTAAAAAATGACAAAAACAACAACAAAAAAGAAAATGATGATAACAACAAATGTATAAATGTTCTTGACACTTGTATGTATTATATTGAGCTGTATGAGCCCACAATAAAATGATTTAAAAATAAATTTAAAAAAACAGTTAAGTAGCTTTCGGTTTGTCAGGTCTCAGGTGCTTACAGGAAGCTCAATTCTCCCAGAAAAACATCACGAACACAGCTTTATTTTCATCAGTCTTATTACAGAGGATCCCCTGAATGATCACTAATGATCACTTGTTTGGGATCCACTCTTCCTTAGTGCTGGGATCACATTCCTTTCTCTTATCCTCACTCGCAGCCCCAAGAAGGCAGGCATATGAGGAACACCTGGAAAGGTGCCCGGTCACTCCGTATCATGCCAATTCGGGGGACACACAGCAAACCACTGTAGTCCCTTGTTATTGTCAGCAGAAGTGGACAATTAATCTGCCATACTTTGTGTTTCTCAATTAGCACTCCTCTACTTAACCACGCAGTTCAGTATCTTTGGGTTTCTCAGGTCCCAGGTGCTTCCAGGAAGCTCAATTCTCCCAGAAAAACATCATGAACAACAGCTTTATTTTCATGAGTATTGTCACGGGGGATCCCTTGTTTAATCACAGATTTGCTTCTCTTGTTTGGGATCCACTCTTCCATGGTGCTGGGATCACTTTCCTTTCTCTTAGCTTCACTCACAGCCCTGAAGAGGCAGGCATATAGGAAACACCTGGAAAGGTACAGGCTCACTCTGTGTCGTGCCAATTCAGGGGACACACAGACAACCACTTTAGGCAACTTGATATTGTCAGCAGAAGTGAACAATTAATTTGCCGGACTTTCCTTGTGTTACTCAATTAGCAGTCTTCTACATAACCACTCAGTTAAGTAGCTTTTGGTATCTCAAGTCAAAGGTGGTTTCAAGAAACTCAATTTTGCCCGAAAAATATCACAAAAACAGCTTCATTTTCATGAATATTGTCACGGAGAATCCCGTTTCATGACAGATTTGCTTCACTTGTTTGGGATTCACTCTTCCTTGGTGCTGGGATCACTTTCCTTTCTCTTAGCTTCACTCGCAGCCCCGAGGAGGCAGACGTATGAGAAACACCTGCAAAGGTGCAGGCTCACTCCTTATCATGCCAATTCAGGGGTCACACAACCACTTTGGTTCTCTTGATATTGTCAGCAGAAATGAACAATCAATTTGCCATACTTTCCTTGTGTTTCTAAATTAGCACTCCTCTACTTAACCACTCAGTTTGGTAGCTTTGGGTTTCTCAGGTCCCAGGTGCTTTCAAGAAGCTCAATTCTCCAAGAATAAAATCGCAAACGCAGCTTTATTTTCATCAGTGTTGTCACGGAGGATCCCCTGCTTCATCACTAATTTGCTTCTCTTGTTTGGGATCCACTGTTCCATGGTGCTGGAATCACTTTCCTTTCTCTTATCCTCACTCTCAGCCCCGAGGAGGCAGGCATATGAGGAACACCTGGAAAGGTGCAGGCTTACTCTGTATCGTGCCAGTTCAGGGGTCACACAGCAAACCACTGTAGGTCCCTTGATATTGTCAGGAGAAGTGGACAATTAATTTGCCGTACTTTCCTTGTGTTTCTCAATTAGCACTCCTCTACTTAACCACTCAGTTCAGTAGCTTTGGGTTTCTCAGGTCCCAGGTGCTTCCAGGAAGCTCAATTCTCCCAGAAAAACATCGTGAACAACAGCTGTATTTTCATGAATATTTTCATTGAGGATCCCCTGTTTCATCACAGATTTGCTTCTATTGTTTGGGATCCCTCATAGTTGTTTTAATTTGCATTTCTCTTATGACTAATGATCAGAAACATTTTCTCATATGTTTATTGGACATTCAGATTTCAGCCCCTGTGAAATTTCTGTTCAGGTCCTTTCACCACTTCCTTAGTGGGCAGTTAGTTTGTTTCTTTTTCAAAGCTAACACAGTATTATAGATTTTAGTAAAAAGGCCTTTGTCTGATGTTTCATTGCTAAAGGTGCTTTTCCAGTTCGTGGGCTCTCTTTTTACTCTCCTGGTGAAGTCTTTCGCTGTACACAGGTGATTTATATCAGTACATTCCACTTGTCAATCTGTGTTTGTGTTCCATCCTATTTCTGATAGTCTATGTATTCCTTGTGTCAAAGTTCTCAGGTTTGTCCCAATTCCCTCATTAATGACCCTCATAGTTTGGGGGTTTGCCAAAGGTAATACACCTTGAGTTTATTCTTGTGCATGTAGTAGGGGAAGAGTATTGTTTCATTTTTCTTCAGGTAGATATCTATTTTTTTCAGCACCACATATTAAAAAGGGCATCTGCTTCCCATTTGATATTTTGGGGGCCCTTATCAAAAATCAGTTGTCTATATGGTGATGTTTTAAATTTTGTATCTTCTGCTCTTTTCCATTGGTGTGAATATCTGTTGTTATACTAGTACCACACAGTTTTAACCACTGTGATTGTATAATATGTGCTAAAGTCAGGTAGAACAAGCCCTCCCACTTTTTCCTTCTTCTTGAGGAGTTCTCTGCTAATTCTGGGCTTCTTTCCTCTCCATATGAAGTTGGTACTCAGTTTTCCCAATTCTTTCAAGAAGGATAATGGTATTCATTTTGAGATAGCATTAAACTTATATAGTGCCTTGGGCAGAACTGACACCTTTACTATTTTGAGTCTTCCAATCCAAGAATATGGGGTATTCTTCCATTTGTTGAGATTACTCTTGGTTTCTTGTAATAGTGTTTTGTATTTTCTCATACAAATCTTTTGGTGTTTTAATCAGGTATAACTCTAGAAATTTCAATTTGTGCTTGGCTATAGTAAAGGGTACTACTATCTTTCTAATTGCCTCTTCTGTAATATTGTCTGATGTGTATAGCTGTCTGATAGACTTCTATCTGTTGATCTTGTATCCTACCATATTCCTCTATTACTTCCAACACTCCACTTGTGGAGTTTCAGGGATTTTTGATGTATAAAATCATATCATCTGCAAATAATGATAGTTTCTCCTCTTCCTTCCCCAGACAACCTTTGATGTCTTTCCTTTATATTATGCTTTTAGCTAGGCCCTCCAATACAATGGTAAATAGAAGTGAGGACAAGAGATATCCTTGTCTGGTCCCCTTTTTCTGTGGAATTGTTTAGTCTTTTCTCCATTGATTACCACGTTGACTTTTGGTTTTTCATATATAGCTTATATAATATTGAGGAATTTTCCTTCTATTTCTATCTTCTTGATTGTCTTAAATAAGGATGGATGTTGGATGTTGTCAAATGCTTTTCCCAATCTATTGATATTATCATGTGATTCTTACAATTGTTTCGGTCAACGTGGCCATAAGTCAATGATCTTTTGTATGTTGAGCCATCTCTGTACCCCTGGTATGAATCCCACTTGGTCGTGCTGAACTATTTTTTTAATATGCTTTTATATTCTATCAGCCAGTTTTTTGTTAAGGACTTTTGCACTGATGTTCATTTGGGATGTTGGTCTATAGTTCTCAATTCTTATGAGGTCCTGTCCTGCTTCAGGTACCAGAGTTACACTAGCTTCATAAAGGATAAAGAGGGAGCTGACCCCTGATTGCCTGAATGTGGGACAGGAGAGGTTTAAACCCTGCCCCAAGGTGGCAGGTTGGTGTACCGTTTTAGTGCAGGGTCCCACTGATGCTGGGCAGAATTACCCTAGTTGGCAAGATCATCATAGAGGCCAGACTGAAGTTTCCTCAGCAGTGTGTAGCAGTGTCGAGGGCTGTCATAGCTGCCATGTATGGTGTGCTGTGCTCCCACAGAAGGCAGGCTGGAATTTCCCCTGAAGTTTGGGTTGTGTTGCCTTAGGTGGAGCGCAGTGGCCCAGAAGCCAGCAATGGCATACTAAAGGAAAGAGAGGGAGAGAAGGGGGGGGGGGGGAAGAAAAAGAGAAAAAAATGGCCTGTTGAGATCTACTGCAGTGGGAAAGATAGACGGGAGAGAAAATAAAAAGAGGTGAAAAAGAGTAGTTAAATAAGGAGAGAACTGAGACTGGAACCCTGCCTCAAGGTAGTGGGGTGGCACGTTCACTTGGTGTAGGGTCCCTCAGATGCTGGACGGAATTACCCTCAAAGGGAAGATCACAGCAGAGGCCAGACAGTGGTTCCCCCAGCAGTGCTGAGTACTGGAATTCCTTTGTGCTGTTAGCCGCACTGCAGCAGAGGGAGGTTTTCCCTCAGCCTTGCGTCGGGCCCCAGGACAGGCAGGACCACCCAGGCTATGTGTAAGATCACTGAAAGTGGACAGTAGTTCCCCCAGCCGGGCTTGTTGTTCTAGCGTGTGGAGGACCCCTGAGACCCTAATAGATCTGTGGTTATGTTTGTGCTTACCCCTGGCCAGCTGGAGCTGAAGTAAGTTCTCCTGAAAGTGATGCTTGCTTGAGGGGTCTTTGTTATTTTGATGGCCTCTGGACTCTCTAGCTAATTTCTAGCATTCCTCAGCTCAGGCTCTCTTGTTATACTAATGTAATTTAAATGACTCATTCTACCAGTTGTCTTGGAGTTATGCAATGAGCTGGGATTTGCAGTTTTTACCAAGAAAAATTTTTCCTCTTTTTCATATTGGGCTTATGGGGTGCTCTGAGTTGGGGGGCTGTCACGCTGACCCGCAGAGGGGGAGATCCAGCTTATCAGAGAGATTGTTTTCTTCTCAGCCAACTAGAACTGAATTTGCCCCCTGGACTATAAAGATCTGCTTATTTTCTTATTTTCAGTGCCTGACTCAGGTAAATTTCCTTATGTCATTTCAATTGCTCCAAATCTATTACTACCCACTGACCCGATCCCTAGACTATGAGCTCAAGGCTGTGAGATGCATGTGGGAGCTCTGGGGTAGGGTCCTGTGACTAGCTTTCAGAAATTCTCCTCGTGTCTGGGATTATGTTCTCTTTGGGGCATCAGTCTGAGGAAATTGCAACTCACTGTCAAACTAGGGTGATGGCAGATGCTCAGCCTGAGCCCATGAGTCCAGCACACCAAACCTAAAGCAATTTGGTGTGTTCTTGGTTCACTTTGTGAATGGAAATAAAAAAAAGAACAGGCTTCACGATAGACCCTAGTACCCTGATTCTAATTTCAAGACGCCACCTCCCCAACTCCTTTACCTTATCTCCCAATTTTCTGGCCTGGCAACTCCACGTGGGTGAATCTAACTAGACATCATCTTCTTCCGTCTCCCTAAGATAATCTTTTAGCCTTAAACCAAAATATCCCCTGAAGTTTTCCTGAAAACAAGCAACTATTTAACAAAGTTAGTAAAGAGTGTCTGTGCTTTTTTCTTTGCGCTACTCCAGCAGTATCTCCTCTAACATTTTTCTATTCAATGAACAATTGTAACTCAAAACAAATCTAGAATCATAAGAGACAAAATCAAATGGCTGCAAGAAGACTCGGAGAAGAGAAGAAAGGAGTTGACCACCAATCCACTGTGGACCAGGCTCAATGGACTGTTGCCGTACCTCTTGCCACTGTGGGGCCCCCTCATTAGTTTATTGCTTTTGCTTTCATTACGGCCAGTATTTTTCAACAACCTCATGGCATTTATTAAGTAATAGATTGAGATTTATTAAGTAACAGATTCAAGCAAGGCCCCTGAAAGTTCACTATTGTCGCTTGGAGATGAGCGATTTCAAACAGAGTGGTACACACAACTAGTATGTGATAAGACCCTCTGCCTCCGTGAGCTGAACTTGACAGCCAATGACGGGTAAGATCAGGAGCACTCTTTACCAACCTAAGACAGGCCATGGTGACACTAGAAGGCCATTGACCGATGACCGGTAAGGACTGAGTGTGTGTCCTGACAACCTAAGACAGGCGGAGTTCCTGGGAGGATATTACTTGAAAAAATAAAAAAGGGGGACCTGTCAGGAGCCATCAAACCCGGACATGTTTGACCTGGCTACAGGCCAGATATGCCTGAACTCTGTTGCAGTTTGTTGCCTGGGGTTTGTAGTTTGTCGCCTTTGTAACTGTAAACAGCCCTGGCCTCTGAAGCCGGACTTGCAGCTGTGCTGCCATTCACTTGTTAATTTTGAAGATCACGATATGCTAATTGCCTAAGCTTGCTTGCCCTATAAAACTGGCTTACTTCTCCCAAATCAAAAAAAAAAAAGAAACCCCACCCCAGAAAAGATGTAACTACTGACACAACGTATGTATGTATGTGTGTGTACATTATGATTAGAGCTGTATGAGTCCCCAATAAAATGATTTTTGAGGAAAAGAAAAACAGTAGGTAAGAACCTTAGAGAGGCAGTAAGTGTATGTTACTGAGCAGGACCAACTCAGAATAGGATGGTGAGAAGAAGTACATAATTCAAAAAATATAATCAGTGTCGGGCTGAGCTCCGGGGGCGTAGTGGTTGTGCGCGGGACTGTGGCCCACTGGGACGGAGGTTCAATTCCAGCAGTGGGGCTGGCCCTCCTACTCCCACCGCCGGAGATCAGTGATGCCCCCCCAAAATATATATATATATATATATATATATATATATATATATATATATATATAATCAGTGTCGTTGATTTTTTTTAATTTTGTTTTGTTTTTGGTTTTTGGGGGAGGCATCACTGCCGCCTGATGATCATGGGAGCTACCCAGTGCTGCTCCTGAGAGCTACCACTGGATTTGAACCGCCAAGCCCATGGGCCACAGTCCCGCATTCAACCACTTATGCCACCGGGGCTCAGCCCGTCATTGATTTTTTTTTTTCGAAACAATGGAATTGGTATATAATCTGCTTTGTATATTCTCAACAACTACAAAATAAAATGAATTATTTTTCCAAAAAGCTTACCCATCCTCAAGCCCATATTTCAATCTTCCCTTATGTGATTAGTCAGAAAGTTCCTGTCCTCAACTATAACCCTGACCACATTATATAGTGTCAATATTTGATCTGTACCAATCTCATTTACTCTTCTAAGTCTACATGTGCACTATAGTAGTCGTGTAATTTTTATCTGATTCAATTAATAAACATTAAATTAAAAAGTTCAATTCCTTTGTCCCTGTAACCCCACTCCAAGTGCCCAAAAGTCACATGTGACTAGCAGCTATTTTATTGGACAGCACAGACATGGAACTCATTGGAAACAGACTCTATAAGACAAGGGATAAATCTTGATACTATGTCTCTGCTACAAATTTTCCAAACCTGTTAGGGTTTGATTGTGTCCTCTAAAAATTTGAGGGTAGGTCAAAATTTATTGCTACAAGACTTCTAGTTCATATGTACACAGGTTTATTCCAGCGAAAACAAGTTTAAACTCATTTATATGATCAGTTGAGGACTGCAGACAAGTTCTCCCAGTACTACACTTGTCTCCATCTCCTAAGGGTGTGTCGTTTTTTCCTAAGTCTAATCCAAACAGTCTCTTCCAGGAGGATCTGCTGGGCCAGTTAAACTCAAGGCAGACAGGTCAGTTCACAAGGTTATGGTGATAATGTGGAGAGACCCTAGAGAGGTAATCTTAATAAATTTTCTCAAAGACACAGAATGGTCATGGAAGCTCAATATAAGAGGGAAAAGGTCACAATTCACCTGTTCCAGATAGGAGTGCAGCAATGAATGACCTATAAGGATCTCATTAGGATAATTTTGTTCATCCACCCTTTACCCCTGATCTTGCCCTTTCTCAGTGAATTCCTTTTATTCCCCAAAATCAAAATGCATCAAAAAAGGAGTATAATTTGATTCCCTGGAGGATACCAAAGTTGTTGCAGAGGTTTTCAGGAAGAGATCAGACAAATGGACATACCACTTGCTGGATTACATAGACCTAAATAGAGGATAATGCTGAGTAGCAATGGCTTCACATTTAGATTTGTTTCATAAAAGCTTCTATGATTTTATAACAACATTTTCTAACTTGCCATGAAAGAACTAAGTCTTTAAAAGGTGATGGAATGTACCTAGACCAGTGGTCGGCAATGTTTTTTTCAAGTGGACCATTTTTCAATTGTTTTTCACAAAAATTTTTGCTGGTGGGTCACATCACTTCTATTTTAGATTACGCATTATCTTAGAATACAGAAAATAAAAACTTTATATAGATGGGATAATCCAATATACCTTAAGTATAGAATTGCAAATTTATTACCATCAAATCTATATTTAAAACTTGAAGGAAATCATAAAATGTTAGCAGAAAGGTAAACACCATGTAAATAAAATGAACACCTATTTAATTAAGAACATTTAATCATTTTAATGGCTTCCTTGATACCGTTTCATTATCTCTGTATGGTTTGAAATATTTGTGTGATAATTCATTTTTTTTAAAAAAGAACACATGATTCTGAATTTTCATTAGTTAACCTGTTTCACGATGAACTGAGAATGAATTTCATTTGGGGAAACACCTGTTTACATGAGTAGCTGGACCCAAAAACTGATAGTAAAGCGAAACCAACTTTTTTTATCGAAGAAAACAGGAAAGTGATGCCCAACATGTAGCTACCATGCTTAAATTATTTTCATCAGTGGTTTCAAGTTGTCTTCTTAAAGCCTTGAATTTGTCTGTCCATATTGCTGAGTTGTTGAAGTCAATTTCAAGAAAATTGAAATATTGCAAGTCCAACACATTCTCTTTCAAGTCATCAGGCTTTATTATAAAACTGAACAGAGGACTATTAACTTAAAAGTTCTTAAACTGGGTTTCAAATTCAGTTGGAATGACATCTATGTAATTTTTAAGGATATCTACTTCTGCATTTGTAATTTCTTTATGAGTTTTTTTTTTTGGTGGGGGGGATCACTGCCCTCAGGTGGTGGGAGTAGGAGGCCCAGCCTTTGCTCCGTGGAGCTGGGGAACCTCCATCCCGGTGGGCCGCAGTCCTGCGCACAACCACTACGCCACCGGGGCTCAGCCCTCTTTATGAGTTTTTGCTAAAGGAAAATGTTTAAATGTTTGTTTCACTAAGTCACCCTGGAATAGAATTATCTTACAACAAAAGCTTTTCCATTCTTCATAAAGTTTTGAGAATTGTTTGTTCTTTGCCCTGTAAATGCAAATTTAAATTATTGAAATGATTAGTAATATCTGCTAAGAATTTTGATATAAGAAGCCAATTTTTATCTTTGAGCTGAGGGAAACTTTCACCGTTTTCACTCAAAAATATTTCCATTGCATCAATGCATTCCACAAAGTGATTTAGAACCTTTCCTCTGCTTAACCAGCGAACTACAGTATGCATTAATAAATCACTATATTAATATTCAATTTCTTCTAAAAATGTGTAAATTTTCTGTGATTCATGGCAGAATGAGCTATAATTGTGTTGGTAATTTTAATCACTACACTCATCACTTCATTTAACTGTTTCATTTCATTTAACAATTTTCTTCATGAATTCTACAGTGGAATGAAAGTAATGGTCTTCCAGGTTCCTTCTGTAATAGGTTTATAAAACCAACATGTTTTCCTAACATTGCTGGAGCCCAATTAGTTGTGACAGAAAATATTTTTTCCTTCACATCAAAAATATTTCCATTTTTGAATTTAATGAATTCTTGAACTTTCTTTAAAATGTCAACACTTTTCATAGTACTTAACATTGGTGAAAGTATACACAACTCCTCATGAATAACTGGAGAATCAATAGCTCCAAAACAAGCAACTATGACAAGCCTTGCAATGTTATTTATGTCAGTGCTTTCATCCACAGACAAGTCCAACGAGATCCATCTCGTTCAAGTCAAATTATGCACATTGCTTTTCATTTGTTCGATTCATCTCGAAGAAGACAGCCACCTGCAGCGGCTTCCCACGGCTGTTTCACCAAATTAAAAGCACCACGCCTGCCACAGCAGTCGCCCTCTACCACCAACCACCACCAGAAATCGAAAGCACCCACTTTAATTCGTCGGCAAGAATACCTACCGATTGTCATAACTAAGAATTGTTTACTGGGTCATTAAAATTTCCCCAGTGGGTCACTAGGTGATCTGTTGCTGACCACTGGCCTACATCATTCAGAGGATGAAATCAAGATGTGAATTCTGCCCTTTCTGACTCTGGCACCTTTGTGATTAACCTAGGGCAGGGTTTCTCAGTTTCAGCACTGTTAACATTTGGGGTCCAATCATTCTTTGCTGTGGGGCTCTTTTCCTGTGCCTAGTGGAGAGTTTAGCAGCATGCTTGGTTTCTACTCAAAGATGCCAGCACCAGCCCCACCATCTGTCCAGAGGCAACCACCATTGTAGCCAAACATTGACCCCCATTCCAAGTGGCCAGCTACAGTGCATCATAAAAATAAATGGATGTCCCTCAAAATGAGACTTCTTATTCATAGTAAGAGAGGTGCCAATCTACACCTACTATTAAGGGAAAATAAAAACAAAAAAATGACTGCTTTAATCCCGTTACTCCACCACCATCTGGGAACTATTCTGTGTGCTCTTCCTTTCATGTTTGGCAGAGAGAACGCTCTTAGATGGCCAACACCCCAGATGCTCAGCAACCTGCAAGTCTCATGATAATATGGTGCAGAGGCTGGCTGGGCCCCTTCCTGGATTCCACCTGGCTTACACTCCGTCTACAGAGCACCTCTGGAGGATGCTGGTGGGGTGGGGGTGAAGTATTGTAGGACGAAAACCGATTGGGCAGGAGAGCAGGCCTGGGGGAGTGGGAGGTGGACAGAAGTCTGAGAGGACTGAGAGTCTAGCAAATGGTTGGAAGTCAGAATGGCTGGAAACAAGCCGCCTGGGAAAGTTCTCTCTGTCTTTAAAAACAATGACAAGATGAATAGAGCAAATTAGATGATCACTTTAAAGCTGTAGGTCCTCCCTTAGGTATCCCTGTGCCCACTAGTGATGTAATCCACTTGTGTCTGCCATACCCCATGTTTGCCCCAATTGTCCTTAGTTGTATAAGCACTGAAACAATCTCTAAGAAAACACTTCTTTATAGAGTAGCAAGTTGCAGTTCACCACACCCAACAAAAACGCATGTAAGGCAGCATTGACTCAAAGGCAGAGGGTTTGGTTTGCTTTTGAAGTGCAGGGAGATACCATGCAGTGCCCAGATCTCAGGTCTCAGGCAAAGTGGTTGCTGTGTGTGAAAATGTGGTGGTTTCTTTAAATGTTAAACACAGAATTGCCATTATTCATTGCCATCCAGTCCAGACCAACTCAGATAGACTTTATCCGAAAGGGTAAAACTGCCCCTGAGAGTTTCTGAAACTGTTACTGATTATGGGTACAGAAAGTTCCCTCTCTATTCTGAGAATTACCATATGATCCACAAATTTCTCTCCAAGGAACAGACCCACAGATTTGAAAATAAAAACTCAAATAGATATTTGTACACAAACACCATGTTTGTTGCAAAACCACTCCCAGTAGCCAAAAGGTAAAAACAATCCACGTCCATCAAAAGATACTGCATATACTCATGTATAAGTCAAGTTTTTCAGCACATTTTTAATGCTGCTTTTGTGGTAAAGTTAGGTGCCTTGGTTGACATTCAGGTTGGCTCATACTTGAGGACCAAAAAGAGAAGTGAAGTCCTGATACATGCTACAACATAAATGAACCTTGGCAACACCATACTTAGTGAAATAATTCAAAACAAAAAAACATATCTTATATGATTCTACAATGGTGAACTATCTAGAATAGGGAAATTTACATAAAGAAACAGTAGACAAAAAGGTTTTGGAGATAAGAAGAAAGGAAGGCATGAGCTTATTGGTTAATAAGTATGAGTTTTTGTTTAGATTGATGAAAATTTTTTTAAAATAGTGCTAGTAGTTGCATAGCATTGTGACTGCAATTAATGCCCTAAAGTTTTACTTAAAATTGTGAAAATAGCAAATTTGATGTCGTATATCTTCCTTTATTCGTGTTGCCATTGGTAGGTGTCATCATTTCTAACTCTACCAACCCTATAAAAAACTACCACTTTCTGCACTGTCCTTCTAATTATTGTTAAGTTTCAACCTCTGGTTGCAGCTTCTGTATTAATCCGTGTCCTTAAGGGCTTTCTCTTTTTCAGTGAGCTGCTATTTTACCAAACACAATTTTCTTCTTTTAGGGTCTGGTCTCATCTGATAACCTATCCAAATTGCATGAGACTGAGTCTTGCCATCCTCACGTTTAAGGAGCATGTGGGTTGTACTTTTTCCAAGATGAATTTGTTCATTCCTCTAGCAGCCCATGGTATTTTCATTATTCTTCACCAACCCCATAATTCAAATGTAATAATTCTTCCCCTATTTTGCTTAATTAATGTCCAGCTTCCACATGAAGATGAAGTAATTGAAATATCATGGTTTCGGTAAGGCAAACTGTAGCCCTGAAAGTGACATCTGTGTGTTTTCACATTTTAAAGAGGTCTGTGCAGCAGATTTGCCCCATGCAATATGTCATTTGATTTCGTGACTGCTCCTTCCATGACCGTTGGTTGTGAATTCAACTAAAATGAACTCCTTGACAGCTCAAACTTTTCTCCATTTATCATGATGCTGTCTCTTTGTCCAGGTAGGGGATTTGGGGCTTTCCTTCCATTGAGTTGTGATCCATACTGAAGGCTCCAGTCTTTGATCTTCATTAGCAAATGAATGCCTCAAGCCCTTCTCACTTTCAGCAAACAGGGTTGCATTATATGCATATCCAAAGGAAGGCTGTTAATGAGCCTCCCTCCAATCCCTAAACCACATTCTTCATATAGTTCAGCTTCTCACATTATTTGCCCAGTATACAGATTGATAAGTATGGTGAACAGATACAACCCTGGTGCGCACCTATCCTGACTTTTAACCGTGCAATATCCCCTATTCTGCTTGAATGCTATCCTCTTAGTCTATGGATAGGACCTGGATGAGCACAGTTAAGTGTTGTCAAATCCCTGCAGCTGACGAAGTCACCCATTGTTTGTTATGATCCATAGAGTTTTATCCCTTTTCATAGTCCATAGGTTCAAAAACTTACTTGAACTACCACTCCTTTTTCCAAAAAAGAAAAGAGAAATGACTGCATCCCCTGGCAATTAAAATTTGTTGTGCTATAGACTGACACCTGTGAGAGAAGGCAGAGGCATAGGGGGCTCAATGAGGGTGGAGCCACAGAGGGACACCGCCCCCCTCCCCCATGTGCTGGTGGATCTGACACAGGCACCAGCGGCTTCAAAGTTTGAGACCTATGCTCTCCACCTCAGCAGGAAGGGGTATCGATCCAGCACAGCAGGCACTGAGTAAGCTTTGGTGTAGTGGCAAGCCCATCTATACTACCACTGATCTTCATGTATTGTGGTTCAATGTTCTGTGATAAAGGTTAGGATCTGGTTCATGAGTTCTTTGAAGAGAAAATCATCACCAAAAATAGGTATACAGGCCTAGTTTAAGATTAAATATATGTATATATGACAATGGGAAAATAGATTTATCTACATACATTTACAGGTTTAGTATTAAGGAATCAGATAAACAGTGGGCCTCTCTTCAAGCACTCCCTCAACACAAAAATACTTGGCTCTAATAATCTGATATTCTGAGATGTTCACCTTCCTGACATGATCACTGAAAACAAAGTGGGTACATGAACAAATGTGGTGAAGAAAGCTAATGGTGCCCAGCTATCAAAAGATATAGCATCTGGGTTCTTAAAGGCTTGAAGATGAACCAGCGGCCATCTAGCTGAGAAGTAACAAAGCCTACATGGAAGAAGCACATCAGCCTGTGTGATCATGAGGTGTCAATGGGATCAGGTTCCAGGTATCAAAGACCCTGAGCAAAAAAATCATAGTGTGAAAGGAATGCAGAGTGGAGACCCAAAGTCCTCTGTAGACAATTGGACACCGCCTTACAGAAGGTTCACAAGGAAGTGACGAGCCAGTCAGGGTGCAGTGTAGCACAATGAAACAAACAGTTTTCTTCTGGTTCTTTAATGCTTTCTCGCCCCATTATCATGACCTAATTCTATGTTACCAATCTGAACCAGAACATGTACATAGATACAGAGAAGAGCAGAAACACAGGGCACATAGGACAGATAAACTCCTTAGGACCAATATTGACAGTAGCTATACCAGGAATGGAAGGTGAAGGTGGAGGCAGAAAGGAGGAAAGGATCACAATGACCTATCTATAACCCCCTCTCAGAGGGATGGACAGCAGGCAAGGAGGTAAAGGTGACAGACAGTGAAAGAGATGAAAAAATAATAATAATTCATAAATGATCAAGGGTTCAGAAAGGAAGATGGGAGGGGGAGGAAGGGGGAAAAATGAGGAGCTGATACCAAGGACTCAAGTGGAAAGAAAATGCTTTGAAAATTATGATGGCAACATGTACAAATATGTTTGACACAATAGATGGATGTGTGGATTGTGATAAGAGTTGTACAAACCCTTGATAAAATAATTTATAATTTTAAAAAGAAACTGATGCCTCTGTATTTAAGAAAGTATAGTTATATATAACAAAATATGATACCAAATGCAGGAAGATCACAAGCCAGTGGATGAAAGGTCTTGTGGATGCAGCAGTTGTAGAAGCATCTCAGTGTTGGCATGAGTCTCCATATGGCTCCTCTGCCTCCAGGGTTCTGGTTCCACCAGGGTTCTCCATGTGGCTTGTCAGCAGGAAGACAAGCAGAGTGTATGAGTGTATCTGGCCTCCAATGAACTAGGTATCTCCTTTGGGCCTCCAAATGAGGTGATCAAGCCTCAACCTGAGTGACAGGCTAGATTCCACCCTTTTGCAAGTTGACAGGAGATTATGTAACAACACACCTAGTAGAGGCTACAGAACTTTACAAGCAAGGTTTGCCTTCTCCCAGCCATGGGTTGTGGGGGCTGTTCATAGTGGGTATTTCCTTTCCTTCACATTCCTTGTCCCCTTATGCAAACATTTCTACTTGAGTCCTCATATGTTAGACAGAGACTGAGGCAAAACACTCCAATGCTCCCTATCCAACTGACTTCACTCCTAGTGACCAGATGTCCCGCTTTTTAACAATTGAACAACATCCCGTGGTGTTTTAAAATTAAAATAAATATATTACAATACTATTTTTGCATTCTATGAAAACTTTTGTTGCTCTTTAATCAAGAATGCCCCACCCCACCCCGGTCAATGGTGTCCCACTTAAAATCTGGTCACTTTATTAGAAGCAGGGACACTTTGTTGGCTATTGAAAGTAGAAGGTACTGGTATAGAATGCTTCTTCTGCCACCCATGGCTGGAGCTGTGTGGACCTCTCCTCCTCACTGCAATAGTTGTTGTACTGGCCACCCCACTGAGGGTGTAGGCCATGGACGGAAAGGGGTGGATGGAGAATGCTTGTGCCCACAAGGACTTGCCCCAACCCCAATCTATTTTGCCTAATCACTCTTGCCTTCGCACTGCTCCCCTTCCACCCCTACCCAGTCCCCCACCTTGAAATATGGACAGCACCCTAGCGCTGGTGCCAGTAACTCTGAGGAGCCCACCACCACGCCCCTTAGATCTCCTTCAGGACAAGTCAAGTGAAAGTTCTGGAACAAGGGACAGAAAGTAGGGAAACAATACCAAGAAGACTTAAAATGTGAAGGAAAAAATCCCCAACTTTTGTACTATCACCCACAATCCAAAATATAGTATATCTGATTTTGCAGCCCCGTGGATTGTTCTAGTCACCCCTGCCCCAGAGGGTGCTATTACCTACTCTTGGAAACACTGGCAGAGTCAATAAAACATAAGTAAACATCTCCCTGTATTCTCGGCTTTCAGTCAAGATACATCTGACATCACAATGTTCCACATCCTCTTCTGACTCCCGCTTGAATTACTGACTACTCCCTGGTGATGCCCTGTTGCCATCACTTTTTAATTTTCTCCATGAAATTTTACTTCCATGTGATATTAATGATTTTATTCACTAATTTTCTCATTCTGTTAAATCACTTTTCTTTGGAATGGGTATAAATATGGAACTCTCCAACTGGTTGCCTGGGTAACTTTTAAATTTTTCTTGGCATAGACTAGTGAGGACTTACAACACTGCATCAGTTTGCTGAAATATTTCAATTGGTATTCCATCAATTACAAAAGCCCTGCTTTTCATTATTACTGTCAGAGTATCTTCAATACCATGGGTTTGTCAGGCAGGGTTCTCTTAGAGAAACAAAAATCAGGACACTAGTAATTCTTTTTATATACTTATAGATTGAGAAAGGTATATAAGATAAGAAAGAAAAAGTTAACTATCTATAAAGCAATACAGATTGCTCGGTGCAACTCACTTGCGTGAGGCAACTAAAAGACTGGCAGTCCTTCAAGTCTTGAGGGCTGCTGAGTAGTCCTCTGTAGAGGCTCTCTGGTTACAGGCAGCAAACGGCAGAGCAGGTCGCCAACAGTCAGCCAGATGACAGAGTCCAACAGTCCCCAGCTCAAGAGATGTATATCCCAGGAGCGTGGAGAAGTAGGGCTTGAAGGATCCTCAACTCACAGCAAGACAGTCCACGATTAGGTGTCCCAAGGGTAGTGTTGCTTGGAGATCGAGGCACAGAACGAACAAGGCAGCTGTCTGGTCCGCAGATCCGGAAGCAAGAGAGAGGGCGGGACTCGGCGAGCCCTTCCTATTTCTGCCCTTCAATTCATCCCGCATGTTCATTGGCCGTGCCGTCACAACAGACCCACCAATCTTCTGTGGCCATAACAAACCTACCCATCACAATGGGGTTTTGGTCATATATTACCCTTGAAATATTGAAGTGTCATCCAATTCTTTCTTCCAATATCTTTTTTTGGGGGGTGGGGGGACATCATTGCCCTGGTGGGAGTAGGAAGTCCAGTCTTGCTCTTGGAGAGCTGCTGCTGGATTTGAACTGTCAACCCTGTGGGCCACAGTCTCGCGACAACCACTACACCATCGGGGCTCAGGCTTCCAATATCTTTTATGCTTCTTGCATCATTCAATATTTTTCCCATAGAATCCTTCAATATTGCAACTCAAGGCTTATTTTGTTTATTAATTTTCCCAACTTGAGATATGAGTGTTATTTTTTATTTTCTAACTCTGGGTTATTGCACTATAAAACTCTGTCTTCTCAAGCTACACTTTGAAATTTTCTGTTCAGCATTTTTACTTCATCACTTCTATTAACTTTAACTACTCTGTGTTGAACAGCAAGTTTCAGAGTCTCTTCTGACATAGACTTTGGACTTTCCCTTCTAATTTTTATGACCTTTTGCTTTCTTCATAATTATATTCTTCATGCCATCCCATAACTCATTAAGTCTTTATTTGTTACTATACAATATGTCAAATTTTTTATCGAAATATTTGCTAAATTTGTGGGGCATAGGCATATTAAAGTTCATATTTTGGCTCTTACGAAGTTCTTTTAGTTTTCTTTAGTATCATTCTAAATTTGCAAATGAACCATTGATGATTTGTTCCACAGCCAAGGCCTATCCTTCTTTATTTAGCTGATAATACTAAGCTTCTTCAACATCCTTCTCACACATGTGGCCAATTTGATTATTGTATGTACCATCTGGAAAGGTCCATATGTGTCGTCATTGTTTATGTTGTTGAAAAAGGCATTTTTGCAATGAAGAATTCATTGGTCTTGCAAATTCTGTGATATAATTTCCAGTTTCACTTCTAACAAATAGGCCATATTTTCCAACTATTATTCTTTTCTATTTGTTTTCAACTTTTTCGTTCCAATCACCAGTTCTGGCTTGTGGTAGTTATATAATTTCATGCCAACTTGAAGATATATAAAGGTCTAGAGGTGGTATTCAACTTGTCAGTCAAGTCACAGCCTGATGGTGCCTCCTCGTGTGCATGACTTCTCATAAGGTGGGTCTACGGAACCTCATCTGCTCTCACTGCCTTGACCTTCCTGCTTGTTGGTCACCCTGAGAGCTGTGAGAGCCCCACCATCTTTCCACTGTCCTCCAATCCACAAGACTTTGCACTCACTGGCCTGTGATCTTCCTGCATCATGGCATGTGGCTGTTTGAGGCTGAAGACAGTCTCATGAACTAGTATCAAACTTGTGGAGTTTTACTGGGCTAACATGTTTTCTTGATATAAAGCTCTTTCTTACACATATATGAGTGTCACTGGATTTGTTTCTTTGGGCATTCCAGTCTAACACACTGCTAATGTATCTTTATTGCATATTTAATCACTTTCAGACAGAAGAAGTTGGTATACTTCTTCAGTTTATTCATCACTAGTTATCATAGTTGATGCATCAGTTTGAATAATATTTACATTAACTGGACTTCCTTATAGACATATAGATATAATCCTACCACAGGCAGCATTATAGCTTGAAATGTTTCATTTGAAGATGATATGGTGCCATTCCTCTTGAATTTGTCATTTAGGGCATAATAAACCATATGACTGGTTGACTCAAAATGGCCAACCAGTTCATTCCAGTTCACTAATGCCTAGGATATAAAACTTTATGTGTTCTCTTTCATTTTTGGTGACTTTCAATTTTCCCAGATACATGCTTTGTACATTTTATATTCTGATAATTGTTGGATCTCTGCAGCTGTATCTTCTCAATTTGAGTCTTGCCTATCAGCAAGTGAAGCTTTTAAATGCTTTGCCTCATCCACATCATTAAGGTTGACTCTAAAAACTCTTCCTGAGTTGTGTTTTGAGTATCTTCTAACCTGAGTAGTACCTGTGCTGACATTCAACCAGATAACACTCTACTGCTATTCAGGGTTGGACTGGGTAGCCTAGAGAAATAAAACCAGTGACACTCATCGATGTATAACAATGAACTTTATATCAAGAAACAGCCCAGCCCAGTTCAACTCAAGTCCACGGGTCTGATGTGAGCTAGAGCATTCTTCAGACTCATGTCGCTCCAGGCCAATGAAGCAGGAAATGGAAGTGTGAAGCAGATCACTGGCTAATGGCTGCAGAATTATGTGGATCCGTGTTTGCTGGGAACATGGCAGGGTTCCAGCACCTCTCGTGGTCAGCTGCCCTTGCGGACTTTCCTAGAGGCAGGCACAGAACATGCAGAAACTGAAAGACAAAGGGCAACAAGAGAGAGGTTCCCTGCGTCTGTCTTATAAAAAGGCCACACTTAGGGTATTATCAAGCTGTGACCTGATCGAAACATTGGACTTCACACCTAAACTTTCATCCAGGTACAAGTTGACATACAATCTAACTGCCACAATGGCTAATCCCTCAGAAGTGGATAGCCTGTTCCTTCTTCCTAGTCTGTTCTTAATTTGGAAATTCCACTGAAACATGTTTACAATGAGTGACCCTGCTGGTATTTGAATCTAGTGCTAATACATGTGGTATAGCTCCCAATATCACAGCAACATGCAAACTGCCACAGTACAACAACCTTCAGATGAGTAGGGGCTGTTTTTTCTGACTTTGAAATGCTGGTGAAGAAAAATGTACCTAAATATCTAGAAATGTAACATTCCACAACTGTCCTGGATTTTCCTGTTTAATTGCCTATGAATTATCTTGAGGGTGTGCTTTCTATACAAATAGTTATATCATCTGCAGAAAATATTTTTTTTCTTTTCTTATTGTGTTGCACAGGCTAAAACTTCCATAGCAATGTTCAATAGAATTGCTTTCCTTTCTTGAATCTACTTTTTAAAGAAATGTGTCTAAAATGTCAAGATTGAATTAGATGTTTAAATATGTTTTTTTTACTAATACTAAAGTTTTAATTTTAAAAATTCTAGTCTTCAAAGAAGAGATGCCATGATTTTCCAACTCAAATTGTTGTTGAAATCTACATAAAGCTTTTGCATCATCTCATGGAATTTATTACCTACAATCTGTGAATCAGTAGATTTTCCAGCATTCAACCAGCCTTGCATTGCTGAATTAACCCCTCCTAGCTATTAATGCATTCCCTCTCTTTTTAATACACTGGCAAATTTCATTTCCTTAAATTTTGTTAAAATTTATATAATTTTGGTAAGTTTTGATGCTTGGTAAGTTTGTACTCATATTTTTCTCTCATGCTATTCTTGTCTAGATTTGGTGTCTGGGTTTTACTAGACTCATAAAAATGAGTTGCGGTATACTCCTTCTTCGTCTATTTTTGAAGAGGCTTCATATGATTGAATTTGTCTGTTCCTTAAATGTTTGGAGAACTTGCCAGTAACACCATCTGGATCTAGTGTTTTCTTTGTGAGAAGACGCTTTAAGTGAATCAACATCTTTGATGATTTTAGGATGTGGTAGATTATTAAAAACGGTCACAATTTTTCATTCTTCTCTCTGTCCAGACCCTCTCATTAAAGAGAAAGACATTTTCTCACATTTTGAGTACAGGCTAGCTTTGTGAATTGCTTCCCCTGTACTATTTCAAACATGGCTTCAAGAAGCCTTTTAAACTTCTGCTCATTCTTTTGGAACCTTCCCACCACCATATAAACAAGGTTGGACTAGTCTGCTGGCGAATGAAAGACTATGCAGAGACAACCCAGTTCCCTCATTTGAGGCCCTATTGTCCCAACAGACAGTCGCGCCCTCGAAACACGAGAAAACTCTCCTTAGATCAGCAGAACGAACCAGCCATGGTTCAGCTCACGACAGATATATATGAGCAACTGTCCAGATGGCCTATAAACTTCTGAACACTAATAAGCGTGTATTGTCTTAAGTCATTGAGTCTTAAGTCACAGCAATAAATGACAGGTATATTTGCTCAGTTTCTGAAGTCAATTTAGATCATTTATATTTTTCTAAGCATTTCTCCATCTCATCTGAATTTTGTGTGTTAGTATAAAATTATTCACGTCGTTGTTGTGTTATTAGGTGCTATCACATAGGGCTCTAATGATCACAGGGACCTTGTGCACAGCAGAATAAAATACTGCTCAGTCTTGCGCCATCCCTGTAATCATTGCTATGCTTATGTAATATACGTTTATATGATTATAAGACTTATAACATATATGTTCTTAGAAGAAGCTCATTATTACAGTCAGTGTGCCATTCTACCTCAGGGAGGATCATTCTTTTTGTCACTGACCCTCTGTTTTACCAAACATTATGTCCATATTTAGGGAGACCCCCTGTATCTTCTGCACCTAGCTTCCATGTACTAGGTGCCCAATGCATTTGTATTAAATTAACCTGTGAATGAATGACTAAAAGTTCAGTAAGCTGAACGACTAGAACATGTAATAGAGAAATAGAATATTCTTGGAGAAGATTTTACCCCAAGGAGTGGTAGCTACACAGAGTTGATACATTTAAGTGGACAAGGGGAGAAACGGAAGTCCAGGCAATCTACAGAGTCAAATGGAAGAAACTCATCATCCTTGCTCTCAGAGGATAAGCTGCCTCAAGTTTAACAAACGAGTAAGGAAAAAGGGTTTGTTAGTGTCTAAAATAGTGTCACTCTCTTATATAGCCTACACATCACAAGTTTAATATCCGTGTTAGAAAGTTCATTTTATGTTTCATAGATATCAAAGACCAACAGCTCAAGTAGAAAGAACATGAATTGAAAATGGTGATGGCCACATTGGTACAAGTGTGCTCGACATAATAGATGTATGTATGCATTGCTATAAGAGCTGCAAGAGCCCCCAATAAAATGATTAATAGATAAAAAAGCATTACAAACAAAGCATTTGGTATGCTAGTTTTGGTTTGTGAAGGACTAGGTGCTCCAAGGAAATCTTGTGGCAATGTGAAAACAAAGAGCATGCGTTGCTGCTTCCCATGTAACCACCCTCCTCCCATTCTCTGCTCCAGCAGGTCCTGCTGATCTTCAGGTTCAAGCAAATTACCAATGAACACATAGTCACACTTTATGGTGGAATGAAAACATGGACTAGACGCATCAATGGTTAAGTCACCTTTGAAAATGGATTCATTTTAGATAGTTTTAATCAGCAATTAATACAATCTATATATCCATCCATTGTGTCAAGCACATTTGTACATATGTTGCCATCATTTTCAAAACATTTTCTTTCTACTTGAGCCCTTGGTATCATCTCATTTTTCCCCTTGCCCAGCCCCCTCCCTCATGAACCCTTGACAGTTTATCATTTTTTTTTATGTCTTACAGAGACCACTGTCTCCCTTCACCCATTTACCTGTTGTCTGTCCCCCTGGGAGGGGGTTATATGTAAATCATTGTGATCAGTTGCAACCTTTTTCATTTTTCTTCCTTTCTCATTTTAATGTATTTTGAGGCTTTGTTTTTACTATGGGAAAGCTGACATTTCAAAGCCTGAAATTGTTCTCTCAGCCAAAATATCTGGTTGAAAGTAAATATAAACCAAGACCAGGCCAGAAGCACAAAGATGTAAAGCAAAACAAAAATTCCTTGAAGCTAGAAACAAGTTTAGTCATACCGTTTTAATAAGAAAATAACAATTTGGTTTCTAACAGAATGCATTGGAAAGATGACCATAGGAGAAGAAAATGATAAGTCTGACTTGAATAGTTAAAACCTTGTCATTTGATTCCCCCTCGGAGGTACACTGATGTTTTTCAATATTTTCTGTTTTGTTCCTATTTTCATATTGGAACTTATCATGTTTTTGTCATTAGGGATAGGCCTCTTGAGTTTTTGTTATAAGTTTTGTTTAGTTGTTCAATCTATGAAGCTCAGGATTGACGAATTTGTAGAGACAGCAAGTACAATAAGGGCTCCCAAGGTGGTAAAGGGAAGATGATATCAAAGAGTTCAAGAAGGAATGAATATTTTGAAATTGATTGTGGTAGCAGTTGTACAATACTGCTTGACATGATTCAATTAAGGGGATGTTATGATATCTGTATTAAAATGATTTTGGAAACAGAAAAAAATTAGTCTCAAGGAGTCACAATTTACCTGAAAATTGACAAATTGTATTGCATCAGAGAAGTATAAGCTTGGCAGGTGCAGATAAGTATACACGTTCTACATTCTGTTCTAGTCATCATTTGTGACAGTGCTCTTCCACTGCATCGCAGAATCCTTCTCAATAACAGTCACAGGAGGTGAAGCTTAAAAGCTATGTCTGGTTCTTTTTAAATGAAGACATTACCACCCTTTGCCATTTTGCCACCAAGTGAATGCAACTTTATCCCCTTAGTATAAGTTCTGATTTTTATGTTGGTTAATGTACTTGTGACGATTCAGTGCTTGACAGCAGAAGTTTGATGATACCTGCTAAGTGGCTGAGCCCTGTCTCCCTGCCAAGAGATAGTGTCTTTTTTATTCTGCTCTATGATGTTTAATTTATTTTCTTCTCTGTTTTTATAGCAGTTCAAAGCAAACCTTTTCTTTTCTTTTTCCAAGATTAAGGGAAGTTCTAACAGCGAAGAGAAGTACAATCAGATAAGAGGAGATTGCCTAATTTTCCATAAAATGAGCCTGAGTGGCTATGGTCCCTGCTGAATAGGCTGGAAGGAGATAAGCTCTGTGCAGCAGCAGGAAAGTGATAACCATCGGCCAGTGATTTTTCCACAGTGAAAAGATTTTCCATCAGATTTCATTTGACCTTGAACACTGTGTTAACAATGAATAATTAATGATACTTATTACCGTAATGTCCCATTGAACTGGCATTATCAGGGAATTGGATGCCCTGAGTGAATTGAGCAGATAATAAGAACTGAGTCCCTGTGACATCCAAAAAGCTTTGTTATAGCCATCTCTAGCGCTTATTTTTCAAAAACATGTGACATTATTAATATCAAGCAAAGAAGCTAAATCTACTGCCATCGAGTTGATTCTGACTCACAGCATGCCTATAGGTCAGAGTTGAAGTGCTTCCAGTTTTGACAGAAGCAGATTGGCTCATCTTTCTGTTAAGGATCTCTCCATGGAGTGACTGGTAGATTCAAACTGCTAACCTATTATAATAATGCGGTTCCTAATATTATCATATACTGAAAAGGAAACATTTTTCACTCAACAAATAGTTATTGAAAGCCTAATGGGAGCTAATACCGGGCCAGGCACCATCAATATAACAATGAATGGTAAAGGGAGAGTCCGTGTCCTTATTAAACCTATGCTGTGATGGTATTGAGAGAGAATTCAACCTAGGAATCTTGCAGAACTAGTCTAAGTGCAAGAATTAGAGAAGCATTAACTCTTATGAATGACATTGGATTGCATGGCATATTTTCTTCCAATTGTTGAGTTGGTTCCAATGCAGTGTGTCAGAGTAGAACTGTGTTCCATGGGTTTCAATGACTGATTTTTTTTTCAGAAGCAGTTCATCAGAACTTTCTCCTGAGGTACTTCTAGGCAGACTCAAACTATTAGCCTTTGGTAAGCTGCCACCATGCTAACTGTTTGTATTACTCAGACACATAAAGAGCAAAATAGTTGAATAAGTTGAACTCAAAAGTTATCAATGTCTTAAGTTCTTTTGTTTGATCCTGATAATTTATGGTCCTCTTCTGTGAAATGCAGCTGTATTTCATTGCTGCCTGTTACAGGTGTGTTACAGACCATACTATTTTTTGTGGTACAGTGATGTACATAAAGGGATCAAAATGGAGATAGTAAATGCATGGTACATTAACTCTCTATTGTTACATAACACATATTTGTCTCATGGTTTCTGTAAGTCAGAAATCCAGCTTAATTAAATGGAGTCTCTCCCTCAGGGTATCTCACAAGTGTGTATGACACAAGGAATCATCCAGGCCCAAGGTCCCATCTGAGGACAGGATTCACTTCCTCAGGGGCTTTGGACTGAAGCCCTTACTTTTTTTTTTGTTTCCCCATTCATTGTTATTAATGTAATTATTTTAAAATTGTGGCAAAAATATATATAACAAAACATCTTCCAATTCAGCTTCTACATGTACAATTCAGTACCACTGATTATACTTTTCATGTCGTGCAACCATTACTGATATCCTTTTCCAAATTATTCCACCACCATTAACATAAACTCAGTGTCTCCTAAGCAACAACTCTTCCTCTTTCACCCATAGCAATCATTGGCCAAGTTTGGCTTCTTTAAGTTTTCTTGTCTTAATGTTTATAGATCATGTCCTCTGGTCTCTGATAGGTATTGACTGGATGCCGCTGTCAGTTCCTTGTTACGTAAACCCCATCAACATGGCAGCTTGCTTTCATCAAAGCCAGAAATGAAGGGAATCTGCAAAAAAAAAATAAAATAAAATAGAGGTCGTAATCTTTGTTAAGCCAATCACAGAAGTGACATTGCATCACCTTTGCTATGTTCTATTTGGGTTCTAAGCAAGGCATGAGGTTCCAATCACACTCAAAGGAGTGGATGGTAGGCGGCGGTCGTTAGTGGCTGTAGAAGCTATTTAGCATGTATATCGGGCATAATATTATCTTCTTCATACATAAATATCGCTCAGTACTGGAATCCTCCCAACTGAGCCTAGGATCCTAATCAACAGAGGGATCTGAGAGACTTACTGATAATCAATTGGTGAGATAAAAAGGCAGTTTGGGGAAGGGGACAGAATTGATACCTAGTGCTCAATATAAAGTAAGTATCTACAAGAGAATGAGAGCAACATGTGTACAAACATGCCTCAGTCAATCAATGTGTCAATTGTGATGAGTTCTACGAGCCCCCAACAAAATGATTTTTTAAAGCCAGTTTGCCTTCTTTTTATTTAAACAATCATCATTCCAAGTAATGGCCATTGCATGGGTAGTTCAGTGGTAAAATTCTCACCTGACAAGTAATGGCCAAGGAGAAAATGTTAGGTAGGGTATCTGATGGAGACAGGGCTACAATCTGGCACAATGATAGACTCCGTCTACCAAGGCAGTGGAAGGGAAGGAAAGACTGCAGGGAAAAAATCAACTGGTAAAGACAAATCTTTAACATGAATCGAGAAACATATATGCCAACATTCAAGAACCCATTTGAGATCAGAGCATGTTACAACACATGCAAGAAGCATCTGAGCAGAGCTTATTCCCCTGGTTGGCTACATTGGACATATGCTAGCAACATTTACCTCCATGAAAGAGAATGGTGTTGAACTTCAGTGACTATGTATATTTTATGATTCTAACTTAGTCGGTCTCAGCTTTGAGGATTTTCTATTATATCTATAGCAGTGTTTCTCAATTCTTCCACCTACTCTCTCTTTTCATCCCACAAAAACCTCATTACCTGTCTGAGAAGGAAAGTCTGTGCACTCTCTTCCTTGAGAACCACTCACATAAAGGGATAACCCCCCAAACCCAGATTTTCTTCAAAGCTGTAGATATAATTTTCCTTACAAAATAACCTTATCACCTTCAAAATACTCTCCATTACACTTCATATATTTGTCAAATCCATGATTCCATTCTTGGAAGCATTTTTCAAACTCATTTGTTTGGATGGCTGACAGCACCTCCCTCATTTGTTTCTTTACCTCTTTGAAGTCCTCAAATCACTGTCTTCTCACATCCCTCTTCATTTGAGGGAACAACAAAAACAAAAAAATGTCACACGGACCAAAGTCTGGTGAGAAAAGTGTGTGGGGGTAAGAGAGGTATGCTTTTGTTTTGTTTTGTTTTGTTTTTGCCAAAAACTGGTGCATTGAGATGGCTGCATGAGCAGGTGCATTCTCTTGGGGGCAAAACCAGTCCCCTGTCTGCCACAAGTCAGGCCTCTTTTTTGCTATCTTTTCTGAACCTCTAAACAGAAAGCTTGATGACCAGTGTGACTTGGTGGAATGACTTTCAAATGCACTAAAAATCGACATTTTTGTTCATGTGGGAAGTTGATGGGCATCCAGGACGAGGTTTGTCTTCCATCAACATTTCACCTTTTTGAAATGAGAAAATCACTGATGGCTTGAGTTTTTCTCATAGCGCTGTCCTTATAAGCTGTGTTCAACATCACAACAGTTTCTGTGACCTTTTTTCCAAGCAGAAAATAAAATTTCACAGCCACTCACTGACTTAAATCGGTCATCACACACACACACACACACACACACACACACACACACACACACGGTTCTAGCAAAACTACTTTCACAAAAAAAATTGACTATGACTAGAGAGAATCTTCCCAGGCAATGCCACTGGGTGCTTAACTCAGAGTGAGTTGCTTGATGCTCACCAAGCAAGAAAAATGCATTCTACAAAAGCTCTGCCCAGCAGAGCTTTTTCCCATTTTTTTTTGGAGGGGGAGGGTGTACCCCCTTGTATATCTCTGAATGCTTTATATCTATCATATAATGAAGACCTTCTCATTCCTAATGTATCTGTTTGTGCCTACACTTACTTTTGACTCTTTAAGACTTAGTTTATATCTACAGGATAGTACACAAAGGTTTCGTTTATTTGTTTGAGAGATTTGTTTTAAAACAATTCTATACTGTTATTCTGGAATAGTTTCTTTTATAAAACTAAAAACCTAAATATGCCACTCCCATGTAACTTAGTAATTGCACTTCTTGGCATTTATTCCACAGAAATAAAAGCAAATGTTCACACAAAGTCTATAGACAAGCATACATAGAACTTTATTTGCAAAGCCTAAAACTACCCAGATGCCCTTTGGTGAGTGAATGATTGAACTGTGGTTTATCCACACCATAGAATACTACTCAACAATAAAATAAATTATTGACATGCTTATCAGCTTAAGTGAATCTCATTAGAATTATGCTGGTTGATGAGAGCAGATCCCAGCTACATAATGTAAGGTTTAGCATATATCACATCCTTGGACTGTTAAAATTAAAGAAATAGAAAAAAGATTAGGATGATCTGAGGAGAAAGGTGATGAGACTTAAAGTGGTGGCCTAAGGCAGATGCTGCTGGTGGTGAAATCATCCTTGATTGCAGTGATGGTAACATAAATGCATATACATAATAAATTTACATAGAATGTGGTGGTGATATTAGATACTATCAAATCTGCTTCAGTTCATAGTAACACTGCATACAGCAGAATGAAACAATGGGTGGCCCTGTACCATCCTCATAATTGTTGCTGTTTAAGTCTTTTGTTGCAGACATTGTGTCATTCTATCTCCTTAAAAGTCTTCCTTCCTTCCTTTCTTTCTTTCTTTCTTTTTTTTCTTTTTTTGCTAACCCTCTACTTTACTAAGTATGATGTCTTTCTCCAGGGACTGGTCTATCTTAGTAACATATCCAAAGTGTATGAGATGAAGTCTCAGTCTCACATCTAAGGAACATTCTTCTATATTTCTTTCAAGACTATACTTCTTTCAAGACAGATTGTTTTTTCTACCCATCCAAAATAATTTTAATATTCTTTGCCAACATCACTATTCAAATGCACACATTGTTCTGTAGTCTTTCTTGTTCATAGTCTAGTTTTCACATGAATATGGGGCAAATGAAGATACCATAGTGTGGGTCATCAGAGTGATACTGTCACTCTTCAACACATTGAGGAGGTCTTGTGCTTAAAATTTGCCTAATATACTGTCTCATTTGAGTTCATGACTGCTGCATTCATTTATCATAGTGTTGTCTAGTGGTACAACCATAAGGATTATGGTTTTGTTTACCTTGAGTTGTAATCCAGACTGAAGGCTCTGGTCTTTGATCGTCATCAGTAAGTGCTTCAAGTCCTGCTTTCAGCAAACAAGTTTTTGTCATATGGCATCTGAATATTGCAAACTGTTGATGAGTCATTCTCCAGTCTTGATGCCATATTCTTTTCATATAATCCAGCTTCTAGATTTATTGCTCATCAAATAAGTATGATGAAAGAATACAACCAGGAAACACCTTTCCTAATTTTACACCACTGAAGGTTTGTTCTGTTTGAACAATTGTTTCTTTGTCTGCAACACTGCATGAAGTGTTCAGAAATTTCTACTCTTCTTAGAGCTATCTTTAGTTTGTTATGATCCACACAGTTGAATGTATTTGCATAATCAAGAAAACACAAGTAAACATTTCTGGTACTCTGTTTTCCACCAATATCAACTTGATATTATAATATGTATGTCTTCTTCTAAATCCACCTTCAGTATCTGGCAGCTCACAGTTGATATACTGCTACATTTATTATCTTCAGAAATATTTTAATTTCATAGGATATTAATGATACTATTCAATAAATTCTTCTTTCTACTGAATACTTTGGGGAGTGTACCTAAATATAGAACTCTTCTAGTCAGTTGAGCTAACTGAACTTCTTTATGGGCATATAGATATTGTCCTATCACAAACAGATGGATTCTATGCTTCCAGTTAATTCTAGCCCCAAACCAAGAAAAATTAGTTCTTATAACATACCCCTGCTCAATATTTGTCTCCATGAAAAGATCATTGAAGGTAAGGGTGCCACAACAAAGATGGTGCCCAGATATCAAGTGGAATAGCATCTGGGGTCTTAAAGGCTTGTATTCAAACAGGTAACCATCTAAATGAGGTGTCAACTAAGACCATATTGAAGAAACACACAGCCTGTGTGTGGTGTCAATTTGAGGATTAATAGCATAGGAGTGGAGTCTATCTTGTCAATCTGGAAATTGCCAATGAGACTTCTGTGTGGGCATGGCTTTCTCCTAGAAATTCTGGGAGATCCAGCCATATAGCCCCCTTGGAGGTAAGAGACTCACTACTCATTCCCTTAGAGCTGCTCTACTGACAAGGCTCAGACTGACTCTTTGTGAGACAACCTGGAGGAGAAGCCACATGGATTTACCCTGATGAAACCAGATCTTTGGAGCCAGAAAAGCCATGTAGAGACTTCTGCCAGTGCTGAGATGCTTGAGAAATCACAGAGTTCCCTGCCAGTACTGAGATTACTTACAAAGCCACTGGATCCAAAGATTTTCTACCCACTGGCCTGTGATTGTCCTGCATTTGATGTCATTGCATGTGTTTCGTGAGTCTGAAGAGGACGTTATAGATTGGCATCTGACATATGGGCTAATATCAGATGTATGACCTTGTATTGGACTGGACTGAGATGTTTTCTCAGTGTTCAATTGCTCAATTGTTCAATTATTCACATATGAGTGTCCATCGATTTGTTTCTCTAGCCCACCTGGACTGACAAAGATGATAATAACAAAATCTAAATATGATGAAAAGAAAAGCATCAGAGCTTAAATGGTGAACATCCAACTTGTAGGAGAATATGGAGAACAGTGGGAGCCCAAATTCCATCTGCAGAGTATATAGTCAGATTAAGCCCCTGGCAGGTTCCCCCTGGTCATAGGTGAGGGACTCAAACAGCTTTACTATCAGACAAATTATTGTAAACTTGATTGTCGTGTATCAGACCAGAGTGTAATATGGTAATTGGTCCATTGACCTCCTCTTTGACCCAACCTGGCTTTTCTCTTAGTTCAAATATTTTTCATTTATTCCACAACAAAATTTCTTTTCTGGATTTTAAAATATTTTTGGTAGCCTTTTCTTTCTTAATCTTATTTCTATATTTATCTTTGCATAATTATTATTATCGTTGTGGCAGTAATGTGCTTATGTTAATTTTATGATTGAAATGTAGGGGTGGAATCTAGCCTGTAAATCTGGAAATAGCCATTGAGTAGCCGATGAAGCCTCTATGTGGGCATGGCTTTCACCTGAGACTCCTGGGAAATCTCGCGATATTTCCCTTGTGAAGATGAGAAGCTATCTCCCCCAGTTGTTTGGAGTTAGTTTCAGAGATGACTAATCACAGACAACACAGAATGGCGGCATCTGGGAGGCTAGAGTAGCCGGTGGAGAGACCACATCGCTTTGCCCTGATGGAGCCGGACCTCTGAGGCTGGGGCAGCCACATTGAGGTCTCTGCCAGCGATGAGTTGCTTCTGCCACCACTGGATGCTGTTGATGGACACTGAGCCCTAGAAGCGAGGAGCCATGGGGAGACCCTTGTCGGTGCCAGGACTCAGAACCCACTGACCTGTGACTTCGTGAGCCAGAAGAAGATTTTATGGACTGTTTTCGGGCATATGGGTTGATATCGGACTTGTGACTTTGAGTTGTACTGGGCTGGGATGTTTTTCTCAGTGTCCTGTTCCTCTTGAATATAAACCCCTTCCTTATATCCATATGCGTGACTTTGAAATTTGTTCCTCTAGTCTACCCAGACTAACACAATTATTTTCTTCTTTCTGTTTTATTTGGGGTTTTGTTGCTTCTGTTAGGTTTCCCAGTTTATGAAGCACAGAAAGATGCACAGAGACAATAACTGATGCAGTGGTTTATCAAGGAAGGGGCAGGGAATGGAAAGTATGTGATGTGCGGTGGGGGATTTGGGGAGCAAGCAGTGAATGTGGGAGTGGAAGGGTAGCATTAGAACTGATTGTGATAATGTATATATAGCACTTTTTAAAAGTGACTTAACTATGGAAGTATACGCTGTGTGAATTTTGTATCAAGAAACCTAAAAAAAAAAAAAAAAACTAAAATTGATCAAAAGTTACCATGGATGAAGGAACAATAATTTTTCCTCAAGGGACTTTGAGTGTATGTTAATCATGGTTGAATAATTTGGAAAAGGAAGTCAATATTAATAACACAGCATGAAGAGTAAAATCAATGGCACTGAATTATACATGTAGAAGTTGTATTGGAGAAGGTTTTGTTGTGTGTATTTATGATTATACAACTCTTCTTAATATGATTGAACTATTGAATTGATGATGTATGGATGAAGTACTAATAAAACTGTTTTTTAAAAAGAAGATATTGTCCTATCACAAACATTGCACTTCAAGACCTTGACAAGGCCTTCTTGATGATTAATGTGATGCAATCCCTCTGAAATTTTTCATTTCCAACATCATAAACCATATGATTGCCCAACTCAAAATAGCCAGTACTAATCAATTTCAGTTCATTAATGCCTAGAATACTAATCAATCTTTAGGTATATCATTTTATTTTGGGGCAGTTCCAATTTTCCTGGATTCCTATAAATTCCAGTTATTAATAGATGTTTGTACCTATTTTTCCTAATTTGAGTCATGCCCTTTTAGCAAATGAAGGTCCTGAAAACTTCCCACTCTCCACATCTTTAAGCCAACTGCTTTAAGTAGGTATCTTTCCCCAGTTATGATTTGAATGCCTTCTAACTTGAAGGGCTCATCTTGTAGCACCATGTGGATAATGAATTCCTCAGGTTTTCATTGTCTAATCTTTCAGAAATAAACTGCCTTTCCCTTCTTTCTAGACCATCTCCTAGTTTGGAAGCACCACTAAAACCTTTTCACAATGGGTAAGCCTGTTGGTATTTGAAATACTGGCAGAATAGCTTCCCGAATCACATCAATGTAGAAACTACTACGATATGACTAACAGATGAATGTAATGTTTAGAAGCAGGGATTTTATATTGTATATTAAGATCTCAGTAGAATAGGATGGGAACTAAACCTAATTACTTCTGAGTGACTTCCTAAAAAAAAATAATAATAGAGAGGCACACACAAGACGAAACTGGATATGATGTAAGGACTATCTACAAGTAAAGAAATGTCAAAGATTGCCAGCAAACACTAGGAAATAGACTCATGGAAAGGATCAACAAAGTGGGGACTTTGGTTTGGACTTTTATGTTCCAGAACCATAAGGAAAATCATTCATGTATAGTAGCTTTGTTACAGCACCACTAAGTAACTAATCTACCTTCTCATCCAAAGATCAACTTTGCATTCTGCTAGTAGTGCACTTTGTAGAGGCAAAATCCAACCTCAACAGTGTGCCGCCATTAGATTTGTCCTTTAGCCTCCAACTCTTATGAACCTTTTCCATCTGAGACAGTTTCTCAGTATCCTCTTATCTTTTATAACCTTGACATTTTTTAAGAGTAAAGGCAAATTACTTTATATAGGCAGTATCTTTTCATTTTGATTTGTCTCCTGGGCTTCATTTTAGCAGCAATAATGAAGATATATTTCTTCAGGATTGGCTGCAGATTTGGGCACAAAATCAGGCAACCTTTACATCTCTTACACAATGGGGCACCATGAGCAGAGACAAGTCAATGGCAACTAGACATGGCAAACAAGCTTTCCCCAGGAGTAGATTGAGGTTATACTTTGTAGACAGGACTATCAGAAATTATGCTGTTTTTTTCTCAATGTATCACATTAGTGTGTATACAAAGTTAATCCAAATACTGGAGGCGTGACCTTTTATCATTTGGCTGATGATGTGGCTACAAGAATTCTCCACTAGGAAGTTAATGTGAAAGTATTATTTTCTTAGTAATTAATTATGGAGGAGAGCGGGGTAGAATAGTTTTATTCCTCAAGTATCCTGTTCATCATCAGATTTTCACTGACCAGTTCAAGCCTTCATTGATGATTCTTACAGAAAGCTTTCATTTTGGTGGTTGTTTTTGTTTAGTTGTTTTTTAATGAAGGTGAATAAATTACATGTATGAAATTAATCAAGAAATTCCTTATTGATCTTTCCTTTTCTAACATTTTAAAAATTTTGAATTAGATAGTGTTTACATTTCAGATCATAAATTATGTATTAAAATTGTACATATTAAAAGTATATTAAAGAGAGTTGTCACACTTAATTCTAGCCCCCAAATATCAACAACCAGTTCTTATGATATGACCCTTCTTATTACTTGCCCCCTTGACAAGATCACTGAAGAAAGGGGTAACATAGTAAAGTGTGGTAAAGAAACCAGATGACAGCAGGCTGTCAGAACTAATAGCTTCTAGGGTTTTAAGACTTGTCTTCAGACAAGCAGCTAAGTAACAGATCAACTAAATCCATATGGAAGCACGTCAGTCTGTGTGATCAAAGGATTGTAAATAATAAAAACCCAAATTCAAAGGATGAAATTGTATCAGAGTTTAAATTGTCAACACAAGGTTAGCAGAAGACTATGAATGACAGTGGGAGCCCCACTAAGTCTTTACTGAATCTCCTTTGACCATAGTCTAGGGATGTGTATAGTCTAGCTATCAAACAGAGACCATGTAAGGTTGCTTATAGCAGATGTAGTTAGGGTAAAATATAATACCCTATCATTTGATCTTCCTCTTTACAAATTTTAAAGTTGTTTCAGTTTCAATAAATAAAGAGTGAAGGGGGAATACACATGTATTAAGCCTCTGATGAATCCTCTTTGATGATAGGCCAGCAATGTGAATAGTCTTGCTGTCATGCAGAATTCACTGGAAAATGTATTATTGCAGATGCAGTTAGGTTAAAATTTAACACTTCATCACCGGATATCCCTTTTGACCCATATTAAATTCGTTCTACTTTTTAACATTTTCTATTTTCTTGTCTATTACAGTTTTCCAGTTTTATTTTGTTTGTTTTGTTTTGCTTTTCTGTGTGTGCATGTGTATATTTTTCTGTATATGATATCAAGGATAGATAAATCTATAGATACAGTAAATTAATCATATCTTGAGAGTATGGCAGACAATGTTGGGAGGAGTGCAAGAAAGAAGAAAAAGTTCTAAAATTGATTTGGGTGATAATTATACAACTCTTTAATATGTTTAAAATATTGAATTGCATGATATATGAATTATATGTCAATAAAACTGCTAAAAAGGGAGAGAGCTATGCATTTATCACCCAAATCTGTTTTAGAGTCTTTTCATTCATGAATCCATTATTATTTCTCCCCCAATCTTTCCTATCATAACCCTAAAAAACTATTCATCTAGTTGCTGTCTCTATAGATCTCTACTCTGAGTTTCATATAAAGAAAACCAAGTAGAACCATGAAAAAAACCCAGCAACTACAACAGAATAAAATGCAGAAGAACCTCAATTCTAAAGATTGCAAAATGTAACAAAAACTAGAAAAACAAATGATAAGACACTAAAATTTACCCTATCTATACCTGCATTAATCCACTTCCTGATACATTGTCTGGAGACAAAGACTATTATGTAGTCTTGGTCAATGGACTTAGGAGAGCCTATGGATTGTTTGTCCATATGGGCCCCTTTGTCAATGGATTTGGGACTTTCACCATCATCCATAGCTTTCCCCAAACCAGGTGTTCGCAATTTAAGTTCTGATACAGTCTTCCCCTCTGATCTTGGGTTTTGTTGCTAATACTTTTTTGATCATGCTATTTGGTATGTTTCTTGCATGCAGACTTAGCTAATGCTGCTTGTTTTCAAGACCTCAGGCACGAATCTTTCTGATAGCCAGACACCATCTGATTTCTTCACCATACGTTGGTTATAGTACCATTATCTTCAGTGATTACTTCATGACACAAATATCAAGCAGGACCATACAATGGAAACTAATTATTCTTAGATTAAGTCTTATGATTAACACACAAAGATTTGTTGGGAGGGCTATTTATCATTTTATTGGGAGCTTTTAGAAATATCATAACATTCCATAATTCAATCACATCAAGCAGTATTGTACAATCGCTACCATGAAGTTTCAAAACATTTTCTCCTTGAATTCTTAGATATCAGCTTCCCTTTCTTATCCTCTCCCTCCCCACTTTACCCACCAGAATCCTTACTTTATTTTATATTTTCCTGTAATAGTTTTTTCCCATATCTTACACAATCCAATATATCCATTCATTTAGAATTCTATTGTTTAGTCCCGCGAGTGAGGTTATACAGTTATCAATGATCTCTGCTCCCTATTCCCCCTTTCCCCACTCTCTGGGTACCCTCAGGGAAACATTACTCCTGTTACTGTTTCTGAAGGGTTATCTATTGTAGTGATGAAGTTACTTTAAATATACAAATGAACACATGCAAATCTAGCATGATTAATAAAGTAAAATAAATAAAAATCATATTAGTAAGGGGAGGAAATATTCAAGACCTAGAGGATAGTTACATGATTCATTAGTACTATACTGTTCCCTTCCTAACACACAAAGATTTTTAAGGGCCACTTTGACATGAAAAAGGAGCCCTACTGGTGCCATGGTGAAATGTTCAATTATTAATGGAAAAGTCAGCAGTTCAATCTACTAGTTGCTCTGTGAGTAGATGATTTGATGGTCTGCTTCCATAAAGATCCCAGCCTTAGAAAAGCATACAGGATAGTTCTCCTATGTCCGAGAGAGTCACTATGAGTCAGAACTGGGTCACTGGCAGCAAAGTTGTGCTCTTTTGGGGTTGACTCAAATTATTTTAAAGAAGTAACTTTCAAAACTATCAGCTTCATCCCAGACTCTTCTAAACTAGCCTCTCAGGGAACATGTCTGTAGCTCAGAGACTCTCCATCCAGGGACTCAAACTGCACAGCTCCAGAAGCAACGCTCCAAGATAGGACAAACAAATGTGACTGGAAAGCCCGGAGTTGTGTGATGAGCCCTGAGTGATCCTCCCCCACTTCCTGAGTCATAGCTACCTCCTTCCCCTTTCTGAAAAAAGAAACAAGCTCACCACTCACTCATCTTGAATCTCACTATGGTGTATTGTTCAGAGTTTAAAAAAAAGAAAAGTCCAGAGCACCAAACAAAGCAGCAATTCAAAATCTTGCTGTCAGGTTTGAAAAAGTGAATGATCCTAATGATTGGGTCACAAATCTTTTTGTAAGTCAACTAGTTTTCAACTGTTTGCTTTCAACAAAATTGAAGGAGGTTCTGCTGGAGCTGTCAGTTGGTACATCATTAAAAATAATTTTTGATGATAGATTACCACGTGATTTGGGTAGACCAAGAAGCAAAGAACTTTCCTGAATTTAAAGAATTGGGTGATGTTGTTATAGCAAAGCTCTCTCCATGCCTATCTACTTATGTGAACAATTGTTCAGTACTTACGATTATAATTTTAAAAGGAAAAAAAATAGAAAATTAAATTGAGGCAGAAACTTTCTCATTTGAACAATTAGAAAGATCCAGGAGCCAATGGAAGTGGGAGTGGGGGT